>JARQZK010001567.1:190000-217500 GCA_030704885.1 Cynegetis impunctata | reverse complement strand
ATCGATTATAAGGATTACACATTTTAAATCGATTTTTGTTTATACCATAGAAATCTTAATATATATCTGTACTCAATATATAGTATATATCTATGGTTTTTATTTTCATCTTTGAAGTTTTGAAGTGTCAAAATAATTGTCGTTAACCATAAAAATGTCTTCCTCTAGTAAAATTCCTACTAAAATCTGCTGGCGACAGTAAGAAAATATGAAAATGGTCCATTTGGCTATTTTTTGATACTTATTATCTTAAATAGTTTTCACTTCAATTGAATTAAAATTAGATACTCATAATATATTTCCACTAATACATCGAATAGGCATTTTTCGTATAGAAAGTCGAAGTATAAATAAAAATCGATTATTCTTCTTTTAAATCGATTTTTCACAAATCCATTTATCTCTAAGCAAAAAAAATCGATTATTGACTAATCGATTTTTCCGAATCGAGGTCACATCCTTAGCATATACTAGGGTATACCGGCAACAGTTGGTGCATGTATAGGTATTTATATCTAATGACACTTATATTTCTGCACAATGAACAAAATTATTAAGAGATTGAAGTTGATAAAATATTGAAACTGATTTGAATTACAATGAACAACGAATAAGAAGAATCTGAAAAAAACGTGGATGCGGTTTATTTTCTTTTTATTAGTATTATTAATAATTATTAAAAGAATTAACGAACAGCTGTCGGTTATTTAATGTATGTATGTATGTATGTTTGATTAATCGCATATATATTTTATATTATCTATTAGGGTGTACCAGCAACAGTTGTTGCATATATAGGTAGGTATAGGTAGGTATATATGATATAACACCTAACCCTCAATTTGTCTCTTGAATTTAGAGTGTAGTTTATTCATTTATGTGAAGTGGTGTATCTTTCATTAACTCATAGCTTGATTTAGGGAAGTGACAGTCTGGTACAATCACAATAGACTCTTAATTGATCGAATTTGTCGAAATCTAAATAAAACATAACTCTCGTTCTGATATCTTATGATTATTCCTTCTTCAATAGATAACTATTTTGAGTATTATTCAAGAATATTTTACATTAATTCTCCTAATACTTCCAATGTAGCAGAAAAAATTACATTCACCTCAAAACGTTGTCTTATACAATATAAGTTGAATAATTATGATTTTCATTAGCAATATCCATCTTTTAATTTTTATCGTATACTAATTTGCCTAACGAAATAACTAAAATTAAACTAAAAAATATTTGATTCAATTTTTAGTTGAATATTAGATCTTATGAGTGAATGTTTTGTTCATATCCAATACTTTTTCCTGTATTTTGATTTATGTCCTTAATGTTATACAAAGCAAAGCATGAAAAATTAATTCGACTAGATTAACTAATTCATAAGATATTGTTAATAATCGCGGTATATTCTATGAAAAATTCATCTGAAAGTAACATGTGTACATGTGAACAGATGCATGTGCAAGAATATTAGTCCAGTTATTTGTATTCAAATGAATAATTATTTTCATTGTTCAAATTTAATAAATTCATTTGTTTTTATATCTAGAATAACTTTTGCTGCTTTTTGCATTTCAAATAATTTCCATTGCCCAATTGCACAGAATAAAACTACTTATTTATAATTTAACTCAATAAAAGTTTATGAGGAATATTTCAAGTTTTTACCCAGTAATTTACTGAAAATAGTAACCAAGCATTTATTCCTTTGTAAAGATCACAAACAATAAATCGATATTCAATAAAAACTACTCTTCTCATCTCAACTAAACAATTGATAAATCTAGTACTGGATATTTTAAATGACGAAAGTCATATTTGCAAGCAATAAACAAAATTATTAAGTGATTGAAGTCTATATGATATTGGAAGATATGAAGAAAACTGACTGAGTAAACTCCAGTCGTGCGTCGGAGCTGAAATAAATTTTTTTTGTTAAATTGTGAATTATGCTATAATAATTGGAGAAGATACGGAATCACATGATTCTTTTGAGATTTGCCCCTTATTGTTTATCGGTGTTGCTAAAAGGATGTATATTTTCTATTCAAGAATTTTTTTCATACTGAATGGTTTTTTTCTATAAAATGATTCGAGAGTTTTTCTGGAAACACATGGTTTTTGTTGCCGATGCTGTAGTTTTAGGAAAATTATATTGTTTTCCTGATTTGTTTGATAGTAATAAATAGTTTTTTTCTAATCCTATGTCTGAAATGCAACTTTACACATCGATAAAAATGCGTGGAGTTCATGTTTTAGTACCGGTGCGTGAAGTGCAATGATTTTCTTATGGGATTCATTTCACGTATCGTTGCCTTAAGAGCTAATACACTTTTAAGAAAGATGAAAAATTCATAGATAGTTATGCTTTAGAAATTTTTTTCACGTTTAAAATGGTCAAACTTATTGGCGTTTTTTGCGTGAACAGTAGTTTACACACTCGTATCGCTCGTTTCGCAAACTTCACGCTTGTGTAAAAAACTCTACTTCACGCACTTGATACATAATATACTATTTGCACTGTTTATAATGCCAGTGAAATTATGAGTCACTTTAGATATACTAACTATACACTATCGAAGAAGAATGTGTCATGTTAGTTCCAGCTTGTGAGAACGAATATTTTGCAGATCAAGTATTTCTCCTTATTTCTGTAACTCATTTGGGAAATAACAGGAGACTGCTTATGGAATTTTCCTGGCAATTAAGGTAAACATTAAAGTGCTTATTATATGGTGTATTTCTCATTCGTTATCTGCGAATAAATAGTTTTCAAGTTTTCTAGTTCTTTTTTTAAATGATTAGTGTTGATAAGTATGATATTACTGACTGATGTCCTGTTTTCTTATATATGGAATAATATTTGTACTAAAGATTTCCTGTGTACTAAAGGTGAGCAAGTATTCACCATTTTGTACTATGTCTACTTTGAACTGGATATTCAATATATTTGAGATTTCATTTCAATGCAACATAATACTGGCTATTCATGAAAATATCTTCTAACTTATTGATGTTGGGACACATTATATTCAGCTTTCTCAGAAAAATATTCGATAATATGCAATTTTCAAATAACTACTTTGTTTGAATTGCTCTTAGAACATGTTCTGTCTATATGGTGCAATCAGCAACAACATTTTCTATACAGTTTGGTAGTATATTTTTCAGTAGTTTTTTCCGTACTAATAATACTATTGCAGTGCATCGGAGGAAACAAGCCAGGTGTTGTAGTAATTTTTTTATCTATGTTTATATACATATATATATATATATATATATATATATATATATATATATATATATATATATACATATATATATATTTATATATATATATATATATATATATATATAATTTTTTTTCCTGGTACATATTGACATGTCCAGCAGTTGCGATTGAGTCGAATGAGCTTCAATTCGGTACATGGGATTGTTTCGTTGCAGAACGAGGTGAATTTCTACAACGGTAGTCATTTGTAAGTAGATATTTCTAATTTTTTTATATATATATATATAAATATATAAATATATATATATATATATATATATATATATCTTTCCTTCCCGGTACATTGACATCTCCAGCGATTCGGATGACACCAAATAAGCTGAAATTTGGTATCTGAAGTGGTTTCCCAGACAGAACGAAACTATCAAAGTTTGGTTAAATTTTTTCCTGTCGCCATTTTTACTCAGATATTTCTTAATTTTTCTAGGTTTTTGAGAAATGGTAAAACTCCACACAACTTACAGTAACCTCCCCGTCAATCAAACACCACCAGGTTTCAACCTACCTCGAAAAATATGGAGAAATGTAAACCGAATTCGTACCAACTGCGGGGTATGTGCCGACTCACTATTCAGATGGGGAAAATCAGAAACGAGCACATGTGACTGCGGCCAAGTAAGGCAAACAATCCACCATATTGCCCACGACTGCGACAATAGGCCTAGCCAGTGTACAGATGATGACTTCCTGAGAGCCACTCCAACAGCTGTTACTTTAATTCGGAATTTGAATATTGATATTTGAGATTGTACATGTGCAGCCATACGATAAATAAATCCACAGCTTCTGCAGATGATTGAGTTAGGGGAGGTTGGGGCAATGTGGACTACTACAGATTCGATTCTACTTATGTGCATACGGGTCCTACCGATACTCAGTAAGAACTTGGCAGCCGTAGAGGATTGTTTATCAGAGTTTAGATCCAAAACGTGATTTGCGGAAGCGTCGATCTAACAAAAGTGTTGACTTTATATCAGAATTACGTGGTAAGTAAATGTATTTTTATCTATTTTTTAGTCTCCATACGTTGTTTAGAGTGTGCTTAATATATGCCAAACGGCAATGTTACGATTTTTTATAAACATTGAATATAAACTACACGTGTTCAATTTATTGTCTATGTGGGGCAAATTGAACCGTTGGTGGTCCACATTACCCCAAGTACTTTTTTATATGTCTAATTTTATTTTCCTTGTTTTCAGGTGCCTAGTCAAGATGGTCCGTAATTATAGAAGAAAAACGGAGAAACAAACATGGTCACTTGTTGCAATGAAAAATGCTATTAAAGCAGTTAAAAGCGGACAAATGGGCTATTTGAAGGCAAGTAAATGTTTTAATATTCCAAAAGCAACATTAATTCGACGATGTAAGGAACAAAATAAAAGAATTTTACCCAACGAAAAAGGTTTGGGTTTGGGTTTATACACCTGTGTTTACCAAACAACAGGAGGAAGAATTGGAAATTTATATTCTGGATATGGAAACCAGGTTCTTTGGCATTACATTGCTTGACCTTCGTTCTCTTGCTTTTCAGTTAGCAGAAAAAAATCAGATAGAGCATACATTTAATAACACCAAAAGACTAGCTGGCCTTGATTGGACTTCGTAACCGTCATCCAAACATTTCGTTGCGCAAACCCGAGTCGACTTCTGCTGCAAGGGCTCAAGCCTTTAATCGCCATAATGTCAAGCAATTTTTTGACCTATACAAAAACGTTTTGGATTCTAAAAATATCGCATTAACCAGAATATTCAATTGTGATGAAACCGGGTTAGGCACTGTTCCAAAATGTAACAGTAAAATATTAGCTAAAAAAGGAAGGAAGCAAGTTGGCCGTCTCACCTCTGCAAATAGAAGTGGAACCACCACAGCAGTTATTTGTATGTCGTCATCAGGAAACTTTGTACCACCATTATTAATTTTTGCAAGGAAAAGGATGAAGGTCGAACTCCAAGATGGCGCACCACCTGGAACAATATTTGCATGCAGTGAAAGTGGCTGGATTAATACCGACATCTTTTTAGTCTGGTTTAAGCATTTCGTTCAACAGGTGAAACCCACCGACGATGATCTCGTCTTACTAATTTTAGATGGGCATAGTAGCCACACAAAAAATATTGATGTGATTGATATAGCCAGAACTAAACATGTACATATTATTTGCTTTCCGCCCCACAGCACTCATCGTATGCAGCCAACAGATGTCGGTTTCATGGCCCCATTAGCACGCTACTACGATATGGCTCTGGAAAAGTTTTTGAATAATCATCCAGGCAGAGTTGTCACGGTCTTTCAGATCGCCAAAATTTTTGGTGATGCGTACTTACAAGTAGCAACCCCCTTAATGGCTATTAACGCTTTTAAAAAGTGTGGATTAGTCCCCTATGATCCAAATATTTTCAAAGATTTAGACTTTGCCCCGTCTGCTGTTACTGACAAAAATCTAGCGACAAACGAACTGCCACAATCTGAAAAGGAAGAAATAATTTCTCCAACCTTTACTGCAGGGAGCACCTTATCGAAGCTCACACAATGTATGTTGGATGAAGCGCCTCCTACAGAATCTACTTCAAACGATCCTTCACATTGTAACGATAAAGAAGCAACGGCTTCAACATCTACTGCCGGCACGACTCTATCACAGCCCATACAATCTAAGCTGCTCAGCACATAGAAGCATTAGTGTAACTGAAACTTCGTAAACTTCAACTCAGTATGCTACAGTTTATCTTTCTCTCTATTTTATTTAATCTCTTCGGTTATATCAGGTAAAATTCAGCTTTATGTGCACGAATTGAATTATAGTTCATTTCCACTATTGTGTACGGAACTAGTCAATTAAATCCATTACTCTGCTTTCAAAAGCATTATAGTTTTACTGAAAACACTCCAACTGAAATATGACCCACTAACCTGCTCTTTCCATTTTATTTAGGTTTGTAACAAAACAAATGATTTTAGTGAACTTTTTATGATCGTTTTGTGCCAACTTTATGCGCGAGCGTTCTGAAGTACGGAAAATACATATTTTATGAATAGGAGGAAACATGGCTTTTCAATTACGAACTCTCGAACTGAACGATTAAATTGTAGTTTTATTTCAATGAATACAGGTAGTGAATATATCTACCTGCAAAATACACCGAAATGATTAAAGTTTATTAAAACAATTTCATTCAAAACAGCTTCCATCACTGCACTGAAGGATAATAAAAATTACATTTCCTCTGAGCTCCTGTATTGAGATATGATACATATATCATCACTGATTTTAGATTATTATTTAAATAAATAGAATATGAGAGATCCACAGATAATCAGATTTATATACAGAAGATTTTATTCATAATAACGGTTGTTAAACTGAATTTCATGCAAAATTAAAATATTCTTATTTTTCCCTTGTATATTTTTTGTTGATTTTACCTTGAATACGGTTGCTATCAATACACTCATTATGCCCTAGGGCGTTATTAGCGGACATTATGGATCATAACGCCGGCTAATTGTACGAGGACAACTGAAGCAACTTCCATTGATTAAATACTTCATAATCCTTGTCGTATACGACTCTGGATTTCTCCGGCAATGAATTGGGTGAATTCATTTTCATTTCTATTATTTCTATAAGACTACACAAAGAAAGCAGCAATAATATTCTCTAAATTTGATGACAAAAATATTCACAAACGTCAAAATATCAACAAATGACATGCCTACTATGAGAAGGAAAATGGAAAGTATAGGAGCAATGAATCGATTTGAAAATAGATTTTTCATTATAATAAAATAATTTTTTCGTGAAAAAAAAAATCTTGTATGCACCACGTGCGTTACTAGATCCTAACGCCCATCGGGCAACATTCATCCATTGCGCCAAAGGCCCTCGAGCCGAATGTTACCCTCCGGGCTTAGGATCTATATAACGCACTTGGTACATAAATAACTATTAGTATATTGACATCATTTCTGTCCTCCTTAGTCCAATATACATTCGGGACCAGACAGATCACCGAGAGAGCAGCATCGCCCTGTGAATTCGACAGCAAGCGAGACTGAAGACGACGAATGTGAAAAGGACCTCAATGGGCAGAGATGTTAGCCCATTAGACACGAAGTAACTCGGATCGCTAGTAAGGAGCAGCGCCCAACAGAGGATCGGCACGGTGGAAAGGAAACGGATCATCATTGCTTCGAAGACGAACGATGCTCGCTGCAGACGACGAGAGTGAAGACAGATGTTGGATCTCGATATCGGAATGATGAGCATTGTTCACTAGCGAATCTACCCGGAATGAAGCAAACATACTTTCCGTCGACAGAGAATGCCACGGGCAGTCGTCCGGTATATTTACTTGATTTCAAAAAAATGCGACGCGACGCAGAGAGATATACACTTGGGTCTTGAAATGCAGACACAAGGACGGGAGCAGGTTCTAGTGCTGATCGCAGCACGAGAATCCTAATCTAAGTACGAGTCTGGAGGTTGAGTAGACTAATGCCCGGAAACCGAAAGAACAGAGGTGTTTTAATTGGATAGGCATATGCAGCAGTTGAATCCCACGCAGGCCGGGTTAGCAACCGGTATCGCTGTTGATGTTTTCACCTCGATAATCTAAAAAAAAAACTTAGTCCAGCAGATCAGCAAGAAGTCTAAAGTCTGGTGACAACGTTCTGTGAAGAAAATAAGAATCTACGACAATTTATATATTCCCAATATAGGTTGGCATAACTAAAAACAGGATTATAGAGGAACACATGAGGATCCTTTACGATTTCTACGGATTTTGACCTGACAAGATGCTCGGCATTTCACTAAAAAAAATAAGTAAAAGTAATTTCTTGGACCCTCCTATAAACAAACCCAAGTGACGTGCCGGCTTAGAGTACAAATCTCCGCCAATCTAGAAACCATCCTCAATCTAACGATAGCTGATACTCAAAGATAAGTGCCATTATTGTGGTGCATTTCATGCAATACCTAGGACTCTTTCCAAGAAGTATCCAACGGAATATATAAAATGACGATTAGTATCTTCTAGGAGTCGCACGCAGCACATTAGGTACTTTTGTGGATTTTTATAAGATAAAGAACTCCCCACTAAAGCTGGAAGTCCAATTTTCACGTTTTGCTAGTGTATCGAAAGTCAACAGTCATACGCAGTACTTTTTCATTCGTTTTTGAAATCCTGGACCACGATATATATAATAAAAAAATTTTCTTCTCGGTTTATAATGGCATCTCCAACAGCTTTCATCAAACTGAATGAGGCGAAGTTTGTAATTTCTGATTGTTTTAGAGGCAAAACAAAGCTATATGGATACATTTTTTCAACCTCTGCCATTTTTACGTATTTATTTCTTATATACATTTTTTCCGGTATATATTGTTATCTCCATTGGCTCCTATGAAACCAATTGAGTGAAAGATTGGCATCTGGGAATGTTTTCCTGGCAGAAATAAACAATCAAAATTTGGACATATTTTTCCTACCACCGCCATCTTCATGTAGATATTTCTTGTTTTTTTGTGATTTTTGAAGAATTGCTCAACTCCAAACCTGTTGCAAAATAAGAAAGAGGGTTAAATTTTGGTTCGTGAATTTAGTTCGTGTTGAAATAGATCCATTATGATGCACTTCGTGATTTTTTTCTTGAATAATATGAATTATTTTTTAATTTTTATAACGCTTTTCTTTTTAAGCGTGGTTTTTCAAATGACGATGTATATTTTAAAACAAATTCGTAAACTTTGAATATTATTTAACTTTTATTCATCTTTGGAAATATTCCGTTTTTTTTTCGTTTCGTTTATGTTTTCTTTCTATTGGACAACATAGTACTATCTAGTGAACTCAAGAAAATTATAGTCCCCCAGTCTCTCTAGCAGATATATTGGTAAAGAAGACGTTAGTAGAAATTATCGCAGTCATAAAAGATACCCGTAAAGAATTCACAACAAACTTTCGTGATAATGTGCTGAGAGGAGATTTGTTAAAAAAGTTACATTCTCGAGGGATCTTTATTGCTGGTCTTTATCTGTATACGCCATCGTGTCATTCGAACCCTGCAGAGTGTTAGATTTAATGTGACCGTAAAAAAAAACGATTTCATTCCAGATTTCTTTGAAGATATTTCTTATCCGAAGTAGAAAAATTATCAAATTTTCATTTAAGGATACATATTGAAATATGAATATTAATAGCGCTACAAAAAAATTTTCATTTTATGGGAATGTTTTTTAATGAATTGGTATATTTTATTTGATTGTAAATTACGGTGACTCAGGGTACATTTCAAAGGATGTCTTATTCAATTTAAATCTCTGACAGTCGATACTGACTCATTTCTAATTGACTTCAACTGTGAATAATCAGTGACACATATAAACATTTCAAAGAAAAAAAAATTGTTTAACTATAAAAATTATATCTCTGATTCAATAATGACAAATTTCTTTAACTGGGAATAGTTATAACTAGCTAATTATAATTTCAAATTCACTGATAGTTTTAGAAGAACTACGAGCGTTGTAGAGACGCATCCTATGGCTTAATTTTGAAGCATTCTGTTTTTTTTATATTCATTTTTTCTTCCTCAAACAAACTTTTTCCTTCTTGAGATTTCTCAACCGGTTTCTTCATTGAATAGCTTTTTGGTTGTTATTTTTATCTTGATTTCATTTATTCTGTTTGGTAAAAACTATTCGAGAGATCACTGAATTCATTATTGGGGATTGGGAATAAATGGTATTGTTATTCGACAAGGCATATGTTGTATTATATTATCTATATTTGGATAAACTGAAAATTTGAGGATCCTATATGAACATCTTTTGTATTTACGTTGCTGTTTGTATCATCGTCATGAATGTTTCTCGACGATATTCATGCGTATGATTTCCCGTTTCTATCCCAGCACTGTTTGAAGTTGATCGATGTTGATTACAATTTAAAATAGTCCATTTTTATTTATCATTTCATTTCTTTCCTTGTACGTATTGGGATCTCCAGCTACTCCCATCAGACCAAATAAACTGAAATTTAGTATCTGGCATTATTTTACAACCGGAAAGAAAATATGAAAATTTGGGTAAATTCAGTCCAAATTTTGGTATCTCTTAACCACGGGGAAGAGTGTGGTAGGTACGTGTGTTAACGGAAATCTTTCACAAGGAAATATGAACAACATATCCAAAATTCAGTTTTTTAAAGCTTTTTGTAGGACATATGGTAAATCCATAACATAACTCTGTTTTTAACGATCTTTATACACTCAATCTCCCCAAATGATGTTGAAGGATTGAAAATGTTACGTAGATGAAGTTTATGCTAAGGAAGTGCATTTGGTAAAGTAGTGTAAACTTACGAGATTTAAAAATTAGTTTGCCAGAAAAGTTTCACTTTGTGCATGTGTACTTTGTACGCATGCACTTTTTTTTATAGTTAAATACCATATTGTAAATTTCTCTATCTATGAATCGTGCATATTTAATTTTATGATTATCTTCATTATCATACATTTAACAGTATCATCGAAATTTATTAATTGATTAACAAATATTGAATATAACGCAAAACTTGAATAATGTTGTAGCTAGTTTCTAGACGTTCTACTTTGATTTATGATGAGTTTAGATTCTACTTGCAACTATAAATTTATATTATATTTCAAACTTTCAATATTAAAATTTAAATTATATATATATATATATATATATATATATATATATATATATATATATATATATATATATATATATATATATATATATATATATATATATATATTTAAAATTCATTACAAAACGGATCAGGCGTTTCATCACATGAAAAATTCGAAAAACCAAATTTGCTAATAATTGCTGAGAAAGTCAGAGAAACGAATCTAGCATTGGCGGAAACTTGCTCACAACAGGAAGAGGCCGGAAAGGAAATTTTTGTGTGTAAAACTTATAATTAATTTCAGTGGATGTGTCTGAATTGTGTGAAATTTGCTTAATTCATTGTGTAAATTTCGGAACAAAATAGTTGCTACGTGCGTTATATTCTTCTCACTTCTCTGAAATTTCCTCCTAGGAAGTTAGAAATTACGCTTTCAATGAATTTATAACTACTTCCGTTCACGAAAATGTTCTGCTCTTTTATGTTTGTCACGTCTTGATCGAAATATTCGTTAAAATTACCCTCACTCGGTATCATTTATTTTTGTCACTGATTTCTACGTAAAAAGGAATATATTCATGACAAAATATTTCACTGCAGTTTTTGGTAAATGACTCATCATTAATATGGAATATCAGATAATTACAAACGAAGAAGCTAAGCTAAAAGTTTTGCCCCTATAATGGGAAATACGCACATGAAAACTACGTTGTATATCGGCCTAATCTGAAAATATTTGGCCCTTAACTCAGAAATTAACAGAAACTATTTAATCACAATTAAGCAATTAGTTGTGAAATCAGATACTAAAGTTATATAATCATATATAATATTAAGGCCATGTGAATTGAATGCTGAAAAGCGTGATTATGTTCCAAGGTTTGAAGATAAGCAAATTTTTTAATATTGTATCACATTTGATTTTTTTTTATCTCGAGGGACCTACAGTTTAACACCGGTTCCGAACGGCCAATGGGTTTGTAATTTAATCATATATATAAAACCACTAAATTCCGGACATACACAACACCCAAGAGCAAGGTGGGACTCGAACCCACAATCCTCGGTTTACAAACGGTACAAGCGGTACACCTTACCGCTGGTCTACCGAGGCATCAACAAATCAACACATTTGATTGGTATGAAGCATACCGAAAACTTGAAGGTAGTTTTAATAGTATTATCCTATTATTATTACACAATCGAAGGACTATGATATCAATCGATTTATATATATATATATATATATATATATATATATATATATATATATATATATATATATATATATATATATATATATATATATATATATATATATATATATATATATATAGGCTCATTTTGTGGAATAACAGAACCATCAAACTGAAAGTACATTTTGTCAAAACTTCGACTGACATACCGAAATTCTAGGGAAAGGAACGAAGAGGAATTACGATATCAAAAATGTTCCGATCTGATGGTAAATATGTAATTATGTGAAAATGAATGATGAAAAATAAATGAGATAACAGAAATTTCATATAAATTCAGGTAAAACGCATTTTAGTTTGTGAATTGAATTGATGTAAAGGATGTGTCCTCTAATTATATCAATTTTTTTCTTCCACCGACGCAAATTTCACATTGAAAATTCATGTGTTTTCGGGGATTTCCAAACTTTGTGCCCCTCAAGCTCTACAGCCCCTTCAAACAAAGTTAAAAAGCGAAATTTTTTTATGAGAACCGAATGTACATTTTTGTGATTTCAGATGTTCCTTTTGCCGCCAGTAAGGCAGCCTTCCTGCTTCTCTGTGTTTTTATATTTCTAGTTCACCATTTCAGTACTAATCATTCATTGAAATTAAATTATAACGCTGTAAAAGTTATTCAAAGAAATAAGTAACGATTATAAATTCTTGCAAATTGATGTCAAAAGATGTGGTACAGAAAAATAAATCACTAAAATATCATTACTTGAAAAACTCAATCATCCTTCGTAATTGAGGTTGAAAAACATTCATAGGTACTTCACTTGTAGTATTTCTGGAGGTTGAGAACTGTAAGATATTGGGTTGTATCTACAATAGTAACCACCAGAAATGTGAATGATTTATAGGTTTTATCATCATATATCACCGTATTCTTACGGCAGGTTAATGAAATATTCAGTATGTTTTCAAAAATAATAAAACTTGATTATAACCGAAAACATGTCGTGCAGAAGCCAAACAGTAATTTAGTCATGAAAAATAATACTCGAGGAATTAAATGAATATTTGGTCTTTTTTATACAGGAGGAACTTGAAAATTAAAGTATAGAATACGCTTCATATATTAACAATGAACAACAAAAAAAAAGCTGATATAAATGAAATAGGGCAGTGTCAGGAAGAGCATCAGTTCGTTTACCTGAGTGTACTTGTACTAATAACAAATGTAGGAGGTTTCAAAGCGGAGATAAAACGCAGAACACAAATAGCAAGGAAATCAATGAAAAGTCTAGAAAAAACTAAAAGCATATTGCTGTTACACCAAAAAGACGCAATAGTGTTAATCTGGAGCGGATAGTGAAGTGGTAAAGTAGAAGTGACTACAGTGCGAGGTCGTTTTCCTAGAAAATGGTCCTACCAAATAAAAGAAAATACTAAAACAAGCTTCAGAAAAGCTACCCGCAATGCGGTGACAGGAATAGGTGGAAAGAGGTAGTAAGAACAGCAGCATCACGATAATAGAGTCGTACATGTTGTCACTATCCTTCTGTCAACAAAGAAAATAAGAAGAAGATGATACAAACAACATTGAAGTATGAATTTCAATGATTTATACGAGCAATAACATAAAGTATGTATCTGAGGATGGAATATTTGAAACAATTTCTGCTTCACGTATTCTTGGAAAAAAAATTGAGGTAGTATTAAGTAGGTACCTTCAAGTACTCATTCAGTTACTTCTTTATTGAACTATTCATATAACAAAATAATTTATTTTAAAGAGTTTTGTAAATGTAAATTATATATTTTTTTTGGTGTCGAAAAAATTTACGATACAACATAAAAATGGAAGATATTTGTGTCTGAAAAATTAGTTTTGTGAATTAAATGATAAAAATATATTATTTTGAGAAAGCTGCGGTATTCATGAGGTATTTTATGTATGAAATTTTGATACCAATATAGCTGTTAAAAAATTTCTCCAACATTTAGATTGCCTAGCGTGCATGCGATCTCAAGCATCTGTTCGAGTTTGGAACTAGTTAAATGGTCGCGTATAGGTCTAATATCCAAATATCACGATCCTCAAAATTGAATATCGAATAAGCCACATGCATATGTGATTTCTTGTTCGATAAAACAAACTTCTGAGGGTAGCAGGGTGGAATAGCTCAGAGAAAACCACACAGAAAACTTCTTACAAAAAGAAAGAATTTTTATTTATTACTTCAGATTATTTCGGTATCTCCGCCATTTTGATTTTTAAAACTCATAACACAAAACCTTGAGGTTATGAAATATTTCATACAATTTATTTCAAAACTTGACCCAAGACTTAGAAGAAACCAACCCATCTTTGAAATAATAATGTTAAATAATATATTTAATTTGTTCTTGTTTGTGCTTTATTTCTATTGATTCAATTATTTTTAGCAATAACAGGCCTATTATATTTGAAAAGCCGATTTTATCTATAAGCTCATGTTTCGTCATCAAATTAGTAACTTTATATATATATATATATATATATATATATATATATATATATATATATATATATATATATATACATACATATATATATATAATATATATATATATATATATATATATATATATATATATATATATAATATATATTATATATATATATATATATATATATATATATATATATATATATATATATATATATATATGTATATATATATATATATATATATATATATATATATATATATATATATATACAGGGTTATTCACGTTATACGACACGAATAGTTATGGCTAAAGTATTTGATTTCATGATAGTTTTTTCTCTAAGATGGATAGGGACCTACCAGGACTACATTCTAAAAGTATTTTCATGTTGTACAGGGTGTTCCAAAAACACGAAAAGTATCAAATAGAATACCCTGTATATTATTTCATTTTTGGATTTTACGATGAACAAAAATGTCAGTTTCTTAAAATCAGTTTGCAAAATGAAAATGCTCATTTTATGTGAAAACGAGAAGGGTTATCGATAGGAATGTATTCAGGTATTCGATAGACAATTATTATTATATTATTTCACATCTGTTGGTGACATACAATACGGGGCCTTTCATTTAAGTTAAACAAGTAATTCAATCAATTCTGATTTATCAAAACGCCATAGGCGACTTGATAAATTTCATAAAATCAATTTGAAAGATGAAAATGTGCATTTTATTTGAAAACGTGAAGAGATATCGATTGGAGGTCTTCGATAGTCAAGTAAATTTCACATCTGTTGGTGACATAAAATACGGGGCGTCCCATTTAAGTTAAACAAGTTAGTGCCGTTTTAAGATTGCAATTATTTTACCTTTATTTTTACACACCAAGTCTATTTAAACATTTTTTCTACATATTTCTACACATTGATTTGCAAGATGAAAATGTGCATTTTTTTCGAAAACTGGAAGAGTTATTGATTGTAATTTATTCAGGTATTCCATAGACAATTAAATTTTACATCTTTTGGTGAAATAAAATACGGGGCGTCCCATTTAAGTTAAACAAGTTAGTGCCGTTTAAAGATTTCACCTTTATTTTCACACACCAAATCTAAGTTAGCCAATATTTCACAAGTGCGACATGAAGTTTGTTCCAGTTAGTAGGCCTTATCAGTAATTTGGTTAAAAACAAGAAAACACCAGTAGAGAGTTCAACCGTTGAAACTGATACTAAATTTTCAACAAAACGAGATATTTCGAAAACCATAAGGTCAACTAACGGTTGACACAATGGGTAGGTGTTTCGGTCTCATTAGGACCTCACCAGTATTATACTAGATTATGATTTTCAAAAATGCCTCTAAGTACAGTCGACTGCGATGATATTACCTTTCGTTTTTCAAGACGAGATGGTTAGCAACAAACGATAATTGCACTGAATTAAATTTAAGATATGCATCTGGAGAATATCTGGAGTGAAACTTTTCCTAATAATAAAACCGGACAAAGTCAGTTTGCGTTCTTCAAATATGAACTAAACTTCTCTTACTATTACATTAGAAGTTGTTCGTATCAAATGATGTATGAAATTCAAAATGTTCAAGCGATGTAACTGATTATCGGGTAAATGAAATGTGTAAAACTACATAAAACTTCGAATTAACATGGATTAACTTACAGGAACTGTACAATTAAGGAACGGAGTTCTGTGTTCTCAGTTGAGTCCATATTAGGTACATTCACAAGAACGAAGGTTTAATTATCAAGTATACTGAATTTTCAAGCTCTTTGCACAAGTTTTATCCACAGTAGAGTGAATATAGTTCAGCAATGTGTGCACCCAGTCGACGGTGAAAGGAGATAGCAAAGACTAATTTTCTAGCAGAGATTCGGGCGAAAGGGTAAGACATTAGAGGCTGGTTAGATGAATTAAAGGGATAAGATGAATATCTAACAATTATGAATTATTACCATTTCACTTTAGACATATCTTAGTAGGCATTCATTATATATGATGATAGTACTTATTTCAATGGATTGTTATGTGTTATATCCCATTAAAATATAATACTTCCTAAGCAGCCTTGAAGGCAGTGACTATGTATTTATGTTGATCTGTTTCAGTCTACTTCAGCCTTGAAGTACCTACATCGAAATTGCCGCGGCGCTTCTTGAAGATTCTCTGTGGATGTTAGCTTCCACGTTGGTCCAAATTATATTAATGTAATGAAGGAAATTTAAAAAAATTGCTCTATTTTTCACCCGTTTTGAAACTCAAAAAAAAAGCTTAAACTGCTTCTACCATTGAAATTTGAAGAGATCTCTCGGAGAATTTCCTGAATCTCTATTTATAACTTCATTGCCACTTGCGTTTTATACTTTTTCAATATTCTTGTACATTGTACTTTGAATAAACTCAGAACTTAACACGGAATTTCAGTTTAATAATTTCTTGAAACCCGATATTCGATAAGGAGAATCTAAACAGTCGATGCTACATGTGTTGCCTATCCTTTTGACATCCGTTCAAACTACCAGCTCTGAATATTGTATGACAGTGACAAGGGCACCTGTTTAAATACTCTCACTGATTACTTGTCTGCTCACTTCTTTGCTCACTGCCGCGGATGTGAACTGCATTCATTAAATATACCTAAATCCTTTATACAACAGTTACACAAAAATGTGTAAAAGTGATGCACCATCAATGAACAATCGCATAAAACATCCCCACCCTAGAAGACCGGTAATGAATAAAAATTGGAAATTTCTCACCTGAGGATATTTAGCAGAAAAAGCAAAACATAATTCACCAATGAATGAGATTGATTCCTTGTTCATTAACAAACAACAAATGCGGTTGCTGGTGTGCCCCAAGGTTCGCTCTTGGCCCCGACGATTTTTTTTAAACATGTTAATATTTCTTTTATTTGACTATAATATTATGAGCTTCGTTGTCAACAGGATTATATTATATTATTTACCACCAATAAGAGACCTTAGAGTGCAGCTATACATCTGTCAAGATGAGGCCATAAATAGCGAACATAAGATCATTGCGAACTGAAGATATAATAATTTGGTTGCTTTTAATTCAACCATGGCACAGAAACCCAATTGTTTATTGAAGAATAAATGTTCAAGTCAAACAATTTAACCTGTCAGAAAAACATCTACATCATTGTCAAATAAGCTGCGCAAAATCTGTTTCATGCTTCAATTCTGTCTATACAAAAGCAGCTGAAACTGTTTTATGAGGCTCAAGTTTGTTCAGCATTGGAATACTGCAATCATCGTTGTAGCACTTCATATATGCACTCCATATGCCTAATTGGTCCAATTTAAAAAAGGGCATTGAAGAAAAAGAATATCGTCAATTAACCTTTCACTTTACTTCATTCGAATATCTGCAAGCATTGCCTCCATTATTTTACCAGGAGCAAAATTCACTGGTCACAAAAGGCTTGTAGATAATACACACCTATTTTCCGTGCACCTCTCAACACCCAAATTTTCAATCTATCAGAAAACCGAACAGCAGATCAATGCAACGCTACTCAGACGTTTGGTTACGAGTTGCAGCTGTTCAAATCCAGTATAAACTGAAATTTAATTGTTGTAAGCTTTTGCTTTCCCTAAGAATTTTTGATGAAAAAAAAAACTGGAATAAATCGATTTTTATTGCAGAGAAAATGATGAATTAGTGGTTGTAAAAAAAAGAAAGGATATAGTCTGAATACTCTCAAAAAAACATTTCATGAAATCGGAAATGATGTTTGTTTTAGATTATTCTGATTTCAAACATTATAAGTGGATAATACTTCTGCGTTTTCATATTTATATATGCACACTAAAGGAGGGGGCAGGCATATCCAAGAGAAAATATTATTTAGAACAATTGATTAGCTGGATAAAAAGGAAGAACACGCATACAAAACAAAACAGAATACATTTTGACATAATATTAACTTATTAAATTAAAACTTACGTAATCGGAACGTACTGAATTAAAAACGAATTTTTCGAAGGAAGACTGAGATCTTTATTTTGTCTTCAGAGGAGACAACTCAGAAAATCCAGTTTCACAAAAGTAGACTGTTGAAAATGATAATAGAATGCGAAATGCCCTTGTTTCTAGTGCAGAAAACTCATCCTTTACTCCTGCCAAAATACAAAGATAGGCCAGTCAGCTAAGACATTGAAAATTGGAAAATTAACAATAATTCCAGAAGTTTTTGAACTTTTCTGAAGTGAATGCTACATATAGAAAGGAACAAATCTCATTTTGCAACATTTTCCGAAGTCCGGAATATTATTTGCAATAACGTTGAATTTTGCTGTATGCTTTTGAAAAAAATTCCAAAAGTTCTGCAAACTTGGAGTAGAATTAAATATATTATTTCATATCACGTATCAAATTTACAACAAATTTAAGGATACAGAACATTTTTCTATTAACGTTTTTCTTTGATAAACTGTTGTACGCGGTCCGGAACTTCATGCAATTTGCAAAAATATAAAAATCCAAAAATCATATTTTTGCAAATTGCATTCCGTTCCGGTCCGCGTACAAGGTTGCAAATTTACAAATGCATCATCAAATAGATGGTTTCTGAATTTGCAGCCAAATTTCAAAATTTTTGTAATTATTTCGAGACCATCATGACCAAAAAAATGACCACGAATTAAAAAAATTATAAATAAACATGTTCCGGTCAACTTTAAAGGATGTAACTTTATACAATTGTTCGGTATATTTCTCCGAAGTATCTGTCAAGTTTGCGGAATTTTTGGAATTTTTTTTGTTCAGTTTCAAGGAAAAACGTTCATTTTGAATTTAAAAAATGTTCCGTACCGTTAAATTGGTTGCAAATTTGATACTTGACATGAAATAATATATTTAACAGGACTCCTAGTTTGCAGAACTTTTGGAATTTTTTTTGGCAATAATGCAGCCAATAATCATCTATTGCATTTAAAATAATGTTCCGGACTTCGGAAAAGGTTGCAAAATTTCATAGTTTGTTTTTATCTCTTTCCCAATCTATAATAAAGTTTGAAAACTTTTGGAATTATTGTCAATTGATTATCTCAACTGACTGGCCTAAGAGTGCTAAGCAATAAAAAGTCTTGTGTTGTCAAATGTCAAAATATTATGGTCGTAGTTCATGTTTAGAGTAGAAAAACTCAAAACACATTATTATTGTAAGCGGTGGCGCGATGGAAATTATGGTTGAAAATTGGATTTCTTTATGTATATCAGAAAATAAGTGAATTTTTAATTTTTTTATTTTACGAAGGAGAATCGAATGTCTTATTAAAAAAATTGTATGGCACTAAAGTTTGATACGTGATCCTTCACATCCATCAAGTACTGCGTCATCACATGTAACGATAGCTCATATACGTCGAGGCGAAGAAAACTGATGCCGATCCATTTTGATGGATTATTTTTTCAATAATTTGGTGATATCCTGATCTGAATAGAGCGTGTGATGAATCCTAAAAATGAAGACACAAATCCGATTTCACTGCTTCTGGACATTTTAGACATAATCCGAAGTGATGTCGTCTATATGTCTCTTCGAAATGGAATATCTACAACTCCTTTGAATGTGTCCAGAGCAGATAAAGTTCCATCATCGATTGAAAATAATGTTTTCCGTTTTGGATAAATTCTGCTTCAGTTGGAGTATTTTTTACGATAGAAAATCTTATTCGACAACATGGTCTTATCGAGTATGAGAACTTTTATAATTGTTTGGTTGTGTTATTTTAAAACAATAGTTACTTATCAAGTGAAAAGCAAACTAGAAACAATAATACATAACGTACGATTTTGTAAGACTTACATTTGATTACATTTCTCGAATATATTCAACAAAGATGTTTATAACAAATTTGGTAGAAAGGATTGAAAGTGTCAATACAGTGATGTATACAAATAATTACTACAAATTTAATAATATATATATATATCTATATATATATATATATACATATATATATATATATATATATATATATATATATATATATATATATATATATATATATATATATATATATATAATTATTATTAAATATATATTAATATATATATATATATATATATATATATATATATATATATATATATATATATATATATATATATAATATATATATACATATATATATATATACAAATTGCTCCTATTTTTTCTTGAAGCGTGTGGGATTAGAGATAGACAGTTGGATTTAATTTCCAGCTACCTCACAAATCGTAAACAGAGAGTAGTGTTGTTGAGAGGTGGTGTTTCATACGTATCTGAGGACCGAGTGATTACGAAGGGGGTACCACAGGGTAGTATCCTGGGGCCACTTTTGTTTCTCGTTTTCATAAATTCGCTTCCTGGAAATTGCTCATATAATGACTGTAATGCTATTATGTTTGCCGACGACACGAATTTTCTCATAAACTCTACGGATATCAGTGCTGCTCTGGCTTCTGCGGTGTCAGTTATCAATAAAGTGGGAATTTGGTGCGATAATAATAAACTAAAAGTCAATCTACAAAAAACTGAGAGTGTCTTTTTCCGATCATTCAGGTCGCTTTCCCGAAGTTTGTTGGTGATGTCGAGAACCAGATATCAGTGAGAGATTCCGTGAGTTTCCTCGGTATTGCCTTGGATAAGAATTTGAGATGGGACCTTCACATTGATCAGCTCAGAAAGAAGCTGAATTCGGCCTCATTTACCTTTTTTATGTTGAGAGATCTAGTCCACTTGCATGTCCTAAAAATTCTATATTTTGCTAATTACCAATCTATCCTTTCCTATGGTATCCTTTTCTGGGGAGGCTCCATCCACTCTGATAGTCTCTTTATTTGCCAAAAAGGGACAGTTAGATCTATGCTTCGCCTCGACTACAGACAATCTTGTCGTGGTCTCTTTAGAAACACAATTTATTCACTTTCTATGGGCTGTATATATATATAAAATACTTACATTTTTCCATAAAAATCCAGATTATTTTGCAAAATTTAAGAATATTAATAATACAAGGAAAAGTGTTCCGTACTTTTTTCCTATTCATTCTACCACTCTACGTGAAAGAGGTACAGAGTACATGGCACTCAAGTTGTTCAATATGTTACCTAAACATCTACAGGTTATTTCAAATCATGGGACCTTTAAGAGAAGCATTCACAAGTTAATTATGAAATGTGGACCTTACTCGGTCGAGGAGTTCAGGGTTTATTGTTATAAATAAGCTTCTGTATTTTTTTTTTGTGACTTGTTTCATTTTTATTTTGTGCATATTTATATTTAATATTTGTACGAATAATCTATGAAATTAATGAACTTATTCTATTCTATTCTATATATATATATATATATATATATATTATTGTAAATAAAACTTCACAGTTTTTTTATTTTCACTATATTTTATTGACATGACAATTGTTTCGCCAATATACCGTAACTTCTTCAGATGTATAATACATACATCTGAAGCCACTGTGTATACCTTCAATTATCCAACAAAAATAAGTTTTCTCTGTACAGTATATATACATATATATATATATATATATATATATAATATATATATATATATATATATATATATATACATATATATATATATATATATATATATATATATATATATATATATAAATTTCAATAATTATCTCTCGTGAGAACTCTTATCAAGCGCCCCGAGATGATTTCCAACATTTGTGAGTGTAGAGCATTCAAACTGTTAACCACTTTTTGATGAATTACTGTTCTGTCTGTTTAGACGTGCATATCCAAATGGTGTATTATCCTCATATTTGGGTATGACGAATAAATTTCGCACACGATTAAATAATGCAATGGATGTTGAACATTTCTCATATATTATTGAATAATATATGAGAAATAAGCTTAGATGAAAACCCTTCCTACTATGTTCAAGTGAATGTAGGTGATCTGTTAGAGGCGGATCGTCTATTTATCTCACTGAACTTTTTTAAATTTAGTCAAGTAGGTGCAAGGAGCTCATAAGTACATAGCTTCATGAATTATAGTAGACTTCTAATACTTGATGAACTTAAGTTTTATGAAGCAGTAATAGCTGCTTTGGCATTAAAAGATTTCAAACATAACTAAGCTTCTGAGAAGCCGACTTGGCAATGAGGAATGAGCTCTTAATTTGTTATATCCAAATATGAGTAAACTTCATGGTATATATATATATATATATATATATATATATATATATATATATATATATATATATATATATATATATATATATATATATATATATATATATATATAATGAAAACACTCCTGTAAAATTTGAAGTGTGAACCGATTGCAACTATGTTTTTCTGAAACGTCAAGTACTGAAAGGGGAACCTTGGGACAAAATTTGAAATGTTTATTCCAATTTTAAGGGCACACTACGATATATTTTCTTAGTCGAAATTCGGGATATTTATTAGCGATTTTTTTATCAAAAAAATGCCACTGGATTCAGCGTGTCTCTAAATGGGTATAGCTAAAATTTCATTAAAAAATATTCATTCATAGCAATGTTATGAGAACTCAAAATTCGAGAACTCACACTCAACAGTCACAAAAAAGACAACCAATATCAACAGATAGACATAGAAATATTTTTTTTATGATTTCAACAATCAACCAGATAAATACTGTACAAACTCCCGAAAGGCGTATAATTTCAATTTTCTTTCTTACGCTCAATCTTGCAGCTATTATTTCCATGGCAATGACTAAGATTTAAATTGAAAAATCTATTAGGTGTTAGTTTCAGTTAAAAACTTGAATGTATATCCGTTATTTGCAGTCAAAATATTTAAGCTATTTAATTTTTTTTATCTGGTGGCAGTTTATTGCCAAAAAAAAATAGTTTCATGACTATCTGTTAATATTGGGTGTTTTTTTTTGAGATTGTTAAGTGTGAGTTTTCGAACTTTCAAAGTCAACTTTGTTATGTAGGAATATTTTTCAATGAAAATTTGGTCATACCAATATAGCGGCACGCTGAATCCAGTGGCGTGGGGATTTTTTCAATAAAAAAATTGTCTCAAGGTAGAACTTTCAGTACTTGATATTTTGAAAAAAAAGTGGTTGAAATCAGTTCACAACTTCAAATTTTACAGGGGTGTTTCCTTTAAAAATGGGTCACATATATATATATATATATATATATATATATATATATATATATATATATATATATATATATATATATATATATATATATATATATATATATATATATATATATATATATATATATATATATGAAAAACTTGGTTCACGGAATGAACCGCGTAAAAGATTTGAAAAATCTCGACGTTTCGGCTCCTTTTGCGAAGCCATCTCCAGGAGAAGTAAAAGGGGAAATAATTCAGAATCGTGGCCTCAAACTGCCTGCTCCACGAATCGAATTAGGAGGAATCGGAAACAATACGATTGCGTGGTCTCAACCTGCCTACTCCACTAACCGTACTGCTTCCTGTCAACTCTGAAGTCTCAACCTGCCTACTCTTCAGAGTCAACTGAACAATTCTGAATTATTTCCCTTTTACTTCTCATGAAGATGGCTTCGCAAAAGGAGCCGAAACGTCGAGATTTTTCAAATCTTTTACGCGGTTCATTCCGTGAACCAAGTTCTTCAAATATATCCGAACGCGGAAATATTTCTTAACATATATATATATATATATATATATATATATATATATATATATAATATATATATATATATATATATATATATATGTTCAGAAAGATTTCCGCGGTCGGAAGTATTTGAAGAACTTGGTTGCAAGAAGTTCAATTACTTGTCAAAGAATGCAGTTTTTATATATATATATATATATATATATATATATATATATATATATATATATATATATATATACCGGGTGTTCACGGAAGGTGGCTCGCCCCTATAACTTTTTTGTTTTCGGAGATAATGAAATGAAATTTAGAGAATCTATTTGATGCATAAAACTGCATTCTTTGACAAGTAATTGAACTTCTTGCAACTTCCGGTTTCACCGGAAGTGACATTAACTTTCGATTTTTAAATGGGACACCGGGTATATTTTCAGTTTTTTTTTGTCTCCATTTGACATTTAGAGTACAACCATGTATCATTTGTTACTTTTTGTAACCGTTTTTTTATTATTTTTTCAAAATAAATTTTTATTCTAGAGGGCTATGGAGGCGTTCAAATAACTAATTTTGGTCCTAAAATGTATGTTGAAATACAACTTCACTGTTATCGATAAAAATGTTCCAGCTATGTGTAGTTTAATTTTAAAACTTTTATTACTATTTTTTTTCAAATGGCAACATGGTGGCTCGTCGGGTAAAAAAGAAGATAATTTTATTACAATTAATTTGATACCGCACTCTACGTATTAGGTTGAAAGAAAACTTTCGATAAAAACCTGAAATCCTATGACCTCAGAACTTTCTTTAAATGAAGTACCTTATTGAGATTAATATAACATTTGAAATCATCGAGTAGCCTGTGACCAACACAACTGAAACAAAATAAGTCCGAAGCCACGCCCACAAATCTACATCCCAGAACGGTAAACAGGGCCATTTTAGGACCGAAATTATTTATTTGAACGCATCTATAGCCCTCTAGAATAAAAATTTATTTCGAAAAAAAAATTGAACAACGGTTACAAAAAGTAGCAAATGATACATGGTTGTATTCTAACTGTCAAAAACACTGAAAATATACCAGGTGTTCCATTTACAAATCGGAAGTTTATGTCACTTGCATGAAGTTGAGTTACTTGTCAAAAAATGCAGTTTTACGCATTAAACAGATCCTGTAAATTTCATTTCATTATCTCTGAAAACAAAAAAGTTATAGGAGCGAGCCACCGGTATATATTGGTATATATATATATATATATATATATATATATATATATATATATATATATATATATATATATATATATAATATCTGATTTATCGAGATTCGAAAATTGATCATCACAGAGGTGTTAAGTATGCGTTACATCGTGTACATAACAATTACCTACTTCAGCGCAAGTGGATAATAATTCGAACGTATCCAGCGTTTATTAGCAGACGAATGCAAATCGACTTCTCGTTTAATGTTCGTGACGTTATTTCCATATTCCACACAATTATCGAAGTCTCACCACGAAACGAAAGTCCTTAAGATTCGATCGAAGTTGTAAGCACACAGACTGTTATCTGATGTTGAAAAGTGTGACTTTCCGATATTTGGCTCTAATTTTTTGCTAGCCGTTACCATTCTTGAAGTTCGTAATCACTCATAAAAAAATTGTATGGTACAAAGAGGTCAATTTAAATTTACGTCTCTTAGTATCCACTAGCTCAGCGTTTCTCAGCCTTTCGGTAACCCGGTCATCAAGGGTTTTGGCCCAGGAAAGATGGATTATTGGGTAATTCCTTCAGAAACATCTTTATTAAGGCTATTTGATTGTAAATTTTATGAAAATTTTCAATTTTAAAAAATTCAACATTTTTGAAGTTATTTAATTTAAATTTAGGAAAAAATATATTACTAATTTATGTTATAATTACAAAGGAATTTCAATTAATATTTGATATTCTTTTAAACATAACTAATTTTGCTCTATAATATGTTTACTTGACATATATGTTTTGGTATTCAAACCATTATCAAGAGTATTATCATATTACATAATCTTTATAGATTCTAAAATTACCATTCTCCTTTCCTTGTTCAAAAAATACAATATCTCAGATTTATTTGAATCTGTAAATTAGTTATAATTTAAGTCATTTTCCGTAATTCAAGCGAAAATCTTACTTTGGTTGATTAATTTTATTATGTTCATCCAATCTGGTACCGACGTTTCTACCTGTTGGATCAACATAAAATGCATCACAATCAACATATTTTAATTTATGTATATTCACCAGTTTTGTTGAAGACTCTTTGTCTTTCCTTATTATCGACCAATAAGGAACCTTAACTTCTTTTATTCGTACCTACTGATAGTTCTCATATTGTAAGTATTTATTGAACGTATTGCACATCTTGTGACTTAATTTTGGGACAAAGTTAATTGAAAAAAATCATGTTCACTGCATTCACATGCTTGAGGTGAAAGATCTGTTGATTTTTGAATATTAGTTTATCAATAATAGACTATTCGTATTCATTTATATAATCCTGACATAATGCATTTATTGAAAAAAAAGGATGTAGGTACGTTTGCTCCAGGAACTCACATATTACTAGTGACCAAATAGACCTTGGGATATCATCATCATTGAAGCAGTAATATAAATAGATAGATTGATAATGAATAAATAGTCCGAAACATATATGTTGAGTACATATAGGAACTTCTGTAAAATCAAGCCAAGTGTTTTGCTCTAGATGATGTTCAATTTTGAACAATGTTCCAAAGTTCCAAGTGCTAATCGAGCAGACAATTGATGCTGTGAAGAACTCAATCTCAAGGAATTACTGTTTCGCAAATGTTCAGTGAAACTCCTTGAAACTAGAGAAATTATCAGATTTAAATGTAAATTTCTATATTATAAGGAATTGAAACTTAACGAAGAAATTAAGAATTTAATTCTTCTAAGTTTTTCTTCGTTAAGTTTCAATTCCTATTACTAAGGAAAAATTTTTTCTCAAATTATTTCAGTAGTTGGTTATTGTTCATTAAAAATTTGAAAACACTAATTTCATGATAATTCATAGGTATGAATTAACTAGGTAGTTAAATCAAAAATAAGTTTATTTTCAGTAAATTCTTGTATTTCATTCTTGAACGAATTTCATTTGAATATTCATAA
>JARQZK010001567.1:180000-185000 GCA_030704885.1 Cynegetis impunctata | reverse complement strand
GTTTTTATGGAATAACTTCTTAAAGTTAAATAGAACATCCTGTATACGATGACATATTTTGACGCAGATTTGGATTCCCATTGAAGCTATATCATGGTTCCCCCTATACCTATCTCTAATGATCTTTATGTAGAAGACATTTTAATATTCTACTTATGAGTAATGCAAGGAAAAACTAAAAACATTTTTGAACTCATTTTATTGAAAAATTAACAATTTTTCTTTCAAGAAATGCTCAAAGGGGTGCCTATTATTCTCGATGCATAAGCGAACTCTTTTTTGAAATTAGTGCTGAACCCTTAATAATATGCATGTTTTGCAGTATGGAATGAAACGCTCTTCCTATTTGAAATTCGAGTTTATACTTGTGCCTGCATTTTGCTTGAGATACACCGTATTCGCGAAAATTTGATCGCGTTCTTTCAGCGAATCTACGTTATCCTTAATAAACAGATTTTAAAAATGCTTTTCAATTACAATACAGAATGTTCCATTTTAAGATAAAGAAATTAGTCATAAGTAGAATATAAAAACGTTTTTTGCATAGAAATCATGAGAGATAGGTATAGGGAACCCTGATATAGTTTTAAAGGGAATCTAATTCTGCGTCAAAATATGTCATCGTATACAGGATGTTCCATTAAACTTCAAGAAGTTATTCCATGAAAAATGTGCCAAAACTTTGATGCAATTTTTTCACCACTCTTTTTGTGTGTTTCGCCACGAAACGTCAACTTTTTAAAAAAATCGAGTTTTTTGAGATTCAATAAGCCTGTTATTGCTAATAATTATCAAAAGATTATATTATATATATATATATATACATATATATATATATATATATAATCTTTTGATAATTATTAGCAATAACAGGCTGGTTGAATCTTAAAAAACTCGATTTTATCAAAAAGTTGACGCCTCACCATGACATTCGCAATTGAAATTTCTTTGACATTTATTGATTTGAAAAAATTGAATAAGTACCCTTTTTTTAAAAGATTTGAAATTCTAAATAAATAAAAAATTTCATTAAAAACGGCTACTTCCATATAAACGAACTATACCGATAATTTTTGCTTTACTTGTTTAATATTTCCCAAAACTAATTTTCTTTTTTAATGTTAATTTACTCTTTCTGAGATCTCTCGGATGGAATTAATCGCCTCCGTGGCAAAGTTTGACCAAATCTCCCATACCGGAGAGTTCAAACAATAAACCACAAATAAGTGATTTTCTTCCATAACAGAGGATTTTATTTATTAAACTATTTTCATCTCCAAATTTTCAATCCAATACTTAGCTACGCCGTTCTGATGAGGACCAAAGAGTCCGAAACACGTGTCAACGGCTGCTTTCATATAAGCGTACTATTCCGATAATTCTACTCCACTTCTTTTATGTTTTCCCATAACTAATTTCTTTGTTGTTTGATTAATAATATATTATTATTATTATTTTCAAACATTACGTAGGTAAAGGTTTCTTTGGTTTCCCTTACGATCTAATGATAAGAATTTTGAATATTAATATTAGACTGAATAGCATATACAAAGCAGCCCTGTTTTATTCAATTTTTTCAAATCAATAAATGTCAAAGAAATTTCAATTGCGAATGTCATGGTGAGGCGTCAACTTTTTGATAAAATCGAGTTTTTTAAGATTCAACCAGCCTGTTATCGCTAATAATTATCAAAAGATTGAAAATAGATCACAGGCAACAACAATTCGAATAAATATATATATATATATATATATATATATATATATATATATATATATATATATCTTGATAATTATTAGCAATAACAGGCTGGTTGAATCTTAAAAAACTCGATTTAATTAATAAATTGACGTTTCACTATGACATTCATAGTTATTCAAAAATTTTTTGAACAAAATTGAAAATTCTTTGACATTTATTGACTTGATAAAATTGAATATTGATCTGTCTTTGTTAAAAATTCTTTCAGTCTAATATTAACATTCAAAAATTGTTTCATTAGAAGGTAAGGGAAACTACAGAAACCTTTACCTATGTAATGTTTCGAAAATAACAATAATAGGGTACTATTATTTAACAGAAAGAAATTAGTCACGGGAAAAATATTAAAAAAGTAGAGGCAGAATTATCGGTATAGAACGTTTATATGAAGCAGCCGTTGACACGTGTTTCGGACTCTTTTGGTCCTCATCAGAACGGCGTAGCTAAGTATTGGATTGAAAATTTGGAGATGAAAAT
Organism: Cynegetis impunctata; assembly: GCA_030704885.1. Lineage (NCBI taxonomy): Eukaryota > Metazoa > Arthropoda > Insecta > Coleoptera > Coccinellidae > Cynegetis > Cynegetis impunctata. The sequence continues at coordinate 182,761 of JARQZK010001567.1, read as the reverse complement.
AGTTTATAAATAAAATCTCTGTTATGGAAGAAAAATCACTTATTTGGTGGTTTATGTTTGAACTCTCCGGTATGGGAGATTTGGGTCAAACTTTGCCACGGAGGCGATTAATTCCATCCGAGAGAATCTTAGAAAGAGTAAATTGATATTAAAAAGAAAATTAGTTTTGGGAAAATATTTAAACAAGTAAAGCAAAAATTATCGGTATAGTTCGTTTATATGGAAGTAGCTGTTTTTAATGAAAATTTTTTATAATAAAATCCTCTGTTATGGAAGAAAATCACTTATTTGTGGTTTATTGTTTGAACTCTCCGGTATGGGAGATTTGGTCAAACTATGCCTCGGAGGCGATTATTTCCATCCGTGAGATCTCAGAAAGAGTAAATTAACTTTATATAAGCAAATTAGTATTGGGAAATATTAAACATGTTAATAAAAAATTATCGTTATAGTTCGTTTATATGGAAGTAGCCGTTTTTAATGAAAACTTTAATTTAGAATTTCAAATTTTTCAAATGAAAAAGGGTACTTACATATAAAACGATGTAGTTTGGGATGATTGCTATATTTTCAGCTAGCAATATTTAATTATTTATTCGAATTGTTGTTGCCTGTGATTTATTTTAATCTCTTGATAATTATTAGCAATAAACAGGCTGGTTGAATCTTAAAAAACTCGATTTAATTAATAAATTGACGTTTCACTATGGACATTTCATAGTTATTCAAAATTTTTGACAAAATTGAAAATTCTTTGACATTTATTGACTTGATAAAATTGAATATTGATCTGTCTTGTTAAAAATTCTTTCAGTCTAATATTAACATTCAAAATTGTTTCATTAGAAGGTAAGGGAAACTACAGAAACCTTTACCTATGTAATGTTCGAAAATAATAATAATAGGGTACTATTTATTTAACAGAAAGAAATTAGTCACGGGAAAATATTAAAAAAGTAGAGCAGAATTATCGGTATAGAACGTTTATATGGAAGCAGCCGTTGACACGTGTTTCGGACTCTTTGGTCCTCATCAGAACGGCGTAGCTAAGTATTGGAAACAATTTTGAATGTTAATATTAGACTGAAAGAATTTTTAACAAGACAGATCAATATTCAATTTTATCAAGTCAATAAATGTCAAAGAATTTTCAATTTTGTTCAAAAATTTTGAATAACTATGAATGTCATAGTGAAACGTCAATTTATTAATTAAATCGAGTTTTTTAAGATTCAACCAGCCTGTTATTGCTAATAGTTATCAAGAGATTAAAAATAAATCACAGGCAACAACAATTCGAATAAATAATTAAATATTGCTAGCTGAAAATATGGCAATGATCCCAAACTACATTGTTTTATATGTAAGTACCCTTTTTCATTTGAAAAATTTGAAATTCTAAATTAAAGTTTTCATTAAAAACGGCTACTTCCATATAAACGAACTATACCGATAATTTTTGCTTTACTTGTTTAATATTTCCCAAAACTAATTTGCTTTTTTAATGTTAATTTACTCTTTCTGAGATCTCTCGGATGGAATTAATCGCCTCCGTGGCAAAGTTTTGACCAAATCTCCCATACCGGAGAGTTTCAAACAATAAACCACAAATAAGTTGATTTTCTTCCATAACAGAGGATTTTATTATAAAAAATTTCATTAAAAACAGCTTACTTCCATATAAACGAACTATACCGATAATTTTTGCTTTACTTGTTTAATATTTTCCCAAAACTAATTTTCTTTTTTTAATATCAATTTACTCTTTCTAAGATCTCTCGGATGGAATTAATCGCCTCCGTGGCAAAGTTTGACCAAATCTCCCATACCGGAGAGTTTCAAACAATAAACCCAAATAAGTGGATTTTCTTCTATAACAGAGGATTTTATTTATTAAACTATTTTCATCTCCAAAATTTTCAATCCAATACTTAGCTACGCCGTTCTGATGAGGACCAAAGAGTCCGAAACACGTGTAAAACGGCTGCTTCCATATAACGTTCTATTACCGATAATTCTGCTCTACTTTTTTAATATTTTCCCGTGACTAATTTCTTTCTGTTAAATAAATAGTACCCTATTATTATTATTTTCGAACATTACATAGGTAAAGGTTTCTGTAGTTTCCCTTACCTTCTAATGAAACAATTTTGAATGTTAATATTACACTGAAAGAATTTTTAACAAGACAGATCAATATTCAATTTTATCAAGTCAATAAATGTCAAAGAATTTTCAATTTTGTTCAAAAATTTTGAATAACTATGAATGTCATAGTGAAACGTCAATTTATTAATTAAATCGAGTTTTTTAAGATTCAACCAGCCTGTTATTGCTAATAATTATCAAGAGATTAAAAATAAATCACAGGCAACAACAATTCGAATAAATAATTATATATATATATATATATATATATATATATATATATTGTGGATTTGAAAACCTCTACCAGACCTCACTGTTGACATGATTGGGTTAGAGGGTTCTCGAAACAGGTACCAGAATAATTTTTACGCGTACAATACGCCTTCCAATTCTTGTTCACTCATGTTCATGTAAATAAAATGTATATTATACATCTAAATATAAAATTAAATTCTCATCGATATCACCTAATAACGTGCACCGTGCACCTGATATATGTATAAACTATCTATCATGTAATAAGAGTAGTTACAAACCGATTACGTTCGTTCCATGACAGATAACGTGGTGACGTATTAACCAATTCGGAGTGAAATTAAATTATTACCCTCCA
>JARQZK010001567.1:97500-175000 GCA_030704885.1 Cynegetis impunctata | reverse complement strand
TTTTTTAGATATTTAGAACTAACTGATTTTTAGAACATCACTGATTAATGCTCTCAAATAAAATATCCACATTGTTAACGGCTGAATCAAAATTTGAAGACGAAGTAAAAAGCTCGTATCATCGGCATACAGTACTAGTCCGTAGGGAACGTTACTCACAGCATTTGGTAGATCATTTACATAAATGATGAATAGTAGCGGTCCTAAAATACTTCCCTGAGGAACCTCCTAATTATTGTGAATACTACCTAATTATTGTGAATTTGTACTTGTATCTTAGTATTTATTGTTATAGTCGTAGATAAAGTATAGTATTCAACTTGCGGTAATGGTCATTACTCACTTGATGAATTACAGCACTCGCTTGCAGCTCGTGCTGCAAACTTCATCTGCGTGAGTTATGACCTACATTACCGCTCGTTGAATAATATACTATTTTCAATTAGAATAGAATTAAATAATAGAAAATTCTTGTATGTTTGTGATGATTGAGGATTTGCGAAAGCACTCTGCTCATCCATATCGAGTAAGAAGATTGAAATATCTTACGTGGATTGAGTTAATGTTGAGAAAGTACACCATAGTGGTTTCAAATAGGCTTCCTGAACGCCGCTATTTTATTTCAGAAATTTCATATGTTTTCGTTGTATTTAGAGTGTTGTGTAGCTCCACAGCTTCTGCTGATTGGTTAGGGGGTTAAAATTTTGAGCTTTAACTGAGTTCATGTAGAGAAAGAGCACACTGTGGGTTTCAATGAAATTCTTCTATCTTCGTAGTATGTATATCGAAATTTCAAACAATTTTGAGGATTTTCGAGCAATGCGCATCTCTACAGCCACTGCAAATTCAGTTAGAAAGGTGAAAATGTGTACGTAAATTCGGTTGGCTCCGTAGTTCAATGGTCAGTGCGTTGGGCTACTGAACAGAAGGTCGCTGGATCGAATCCCGGCCGAACAAACGAATTAATGCAAAGCCACCTCTCGGAAGGCAATGGCAAACTACCGAGAAGTATTCTGCCTAGTAAAGCCTCTCTATAAAGATGTTCGGAACCGTCGTAAAACTGTCGGTTCCTTCTATTCGTGTATCACTGTATCACGCACAGCACGAATAGTTGTAGAGAGGTCGCCTACACCCGAAACCGGGTATGGCACCGAAAGAAGAAGAAGAAAGAGATACTATTTGAGTGTGTCAAATGTTTTCTCCTACCGTTACAATTTGTATCTAGAAATTTTATGTGTGCATTTCTTCAGCCACTCCAAATTAACTTAGAGGGTTACAAATTTGTATCTAAGACAAAGAAAAGGAAAAACACGATCTGTGTGACGGAGTTCTGCTGCCCATTCATTTTTTTTCATAGTAGGGTTCGATTGAAAAAGCTGGTGTGTTTTACGGAAATCCTGAAAAATATTGTTATCAGTAATCAGAGAAGAGTTGATGTTCGCTTGTTCAATTTTTTGAAATGGTGTCTACAAATATTTACATGTATATTTGAAATATTCTGTTTTATAATCGTTGGAGTTCATTAGAGAATTAGGAGTTGTTTCGACAAATTTAATATTCTTTTCAACAATGAACTATTGAAATGCTAAAATCTAATACTTAATTGTTATTTATGTACCAAGTGCGTTATATAGATCCTAACGCCCGGAGGGAAACATTCGGCCCAAGGGCCTTTGGCCCAAGGGATGAATGTCATTTGTTGATATTTTGACGTTTGTGAATATTTTTGTCATATCATATCAAGTGAATGTCATTGCTGCTTTCTTTGTGTAGTCTTACAGACATAACGGAAATGAAAATGAATTTACCCAAGAATATCATAGAAAATGCAGCCAAAGCTGCGAATAATTAATTGCCGAAGAAATCCAGAGTCGTAGACGACAAGGATTATGAAGTATTTAACCAATGAAAGTTGCTTCATTTCTCCTCGTACAATTAGCGGGCGTTATGATCCGTTATCCCCGCTCATTATGCCCTAGAACATAATCAGAGTATTTATAGCAACCGTATCTAAGGTAAAATCAACAAATAATATACAGTAGTCTAGTACATAAATTATATTTATGTACTAGAAAAGCTTAACAGTCGGTATCATTGAATCATTTTATATATAAAAATGGATGTTCGTATATATATATATATATATATATATTATATATATATATATATATATATATATATATATATATAATATATATATATATATATATATATATATATATATATATATATATATATTATATATATATATTATATATATCACAGGCAACAACAATTCGAAAAATAATTAATATTGGCAAGCTGAAAATATGGCAATGATCCTAAACTTAAGCTGAGAGTTTTAAACTGTAAGTACTTTTTTTAAAAGATTTGAATTTCTAAATAAATAAAAAATTTTATTAAAAACGGCTACTTGCATATAAACGAACTATTCCGATAATTATGCTCTACCTATTTAATATTTTCCTGCAACTAATTTCATTGTTATTGTTTATTTACTCGTTCTTAGATCTCGCGGTTAGACTTAATCACCTCGTTGGCCAAGTTTGACCAAATCTCCCATACGGAGAGTTCAAACAATAAACCACAATTGTGGTGATTATTCTTCCGTATCAGAGGATTTTGTTTGTTGTACTATTTTCATTTCAAATTTTCAATCCAATACTTGGCTACGCCGTTCTGAATGAGGACAAAGAGTCCGAAACACGTGTCAACGGCTGCTTCCATATAAGCGTGCTATACCGATAATTCTACTCCACTTCTTTAATGTTTTCCCATGACTAATTTCTTTGTTGTTAGATAATAGTACCCTATTATTTTTTATTTTCAACATTACGTAGGTAAAGGTTTCTTTGGTTTCCCTTACCATCTAATGATAACAATTTTGAATATATATTAGACTGAATAGCATATACAAAGCAGCCTGTCTTTTCAATTTTTAAATCAATAAATGTCAAAGAAATTTCAATTACGAATATCATAGTGAAACGTCAACTTTTTAATAAAATCGAGTTTTTTAAGATTCAACCAGCCTGTATTGCTAATAATTATCAAGAGTTTATATATATATATATATATATATATATATATATATAAAGATATATATATATATATATATATATATACCTATATATAGGACAAAGCTAAACTCCAATAGCGTTTGACTGATCATCACCCATTTAGGCACATCTAATTTTTATTTCATTGAAAAGGTGTTTATGTAATATTCAATGTGCCTCTATATAGCGCCTCAACTTCCAAACCGTTCAACATATTGCCGTGAAAATTGTTATACATAGATATTTTTACAAGCGAAAAACACTACTGTGTGAGGGATGACGAACTTTTTTCATTGCGCGTCCAGTGAAATATTGCTTTCAGAATGCTGTTCATCAGTTCTGTACTATTTTGGACATGTTTACAGACGCTTATGTGGACGGCTTCTCTGTCACGCTGTTCAGGGAGCGCGTCAACCTCAACACAACCTAAATATGATTACTGGTCGATTATGTATTCAAGTGCTTGTATACACCTACATATGACGAATAATATATATTCCAGGGATATTGAATAAATTCGTTATATAATAAATTCAGAATTTTTAATCGGATTTCCTGTCAATGTATGGATATGGACTTCGTCTAAAATGAAGAATTTTTATTTATGAGATAAGAGATACTTATAAGTACAAGTTTAGAAATCAAATCAATATTCGAGTTACGTATACCTACTTAAATTCCGGTGTTCTGTCATTTGAAAATAACCAAATTACCTACATTTAAATTTTGGAATAGTTCAGATTTTCATTTTACAAATAATTAGTGCTTTTAACCTAACAACACAGGGATGTCCTAGGTATGTTCTTTTGATGTACCGCGGTACAAGTACATGATTGGGATATCCCAGGGATGTCCCGCATAATTTGTCCAGAGGACATCCCATCTGGAACATCCATAGGATATCCCATTCATGTCCCTGGAATTTTTAATATCCACTCACATATATAATAATCATCGAAACTCGTCGAAATGTTGAAAGTGTTTGTTTTTCTTCTGGAAAATAATTATGGAGAAAAATGAAATATATCTCATACATTTCTGGGAAGTGACTATTTCACAAGTAGAAAAATATTCCTTTTGGCAACATTGTTTAAATTATTTGGTGTTCTGTCAACAATGTAAATTAACCTCATAATATACCTAATGCGCAAGTTTGTTTTCTTTGTTGGAAGATCAACGGCATTCTGCATTCTTATTGTTTGTGATTGTCCATTTTCGTGAACATTTGAAGGATTTTATCAGTTGATATAAGGTGTAGTTATATAAGGTATAGTTGAACAATTGAAAAAATTGAATTTAAGGTTGGTATAATATTAAAATATTGAATGTACTCTTTTGAATCAAATAATTGATGCAATAATATATGGTTAACCCATTCTGAATATTATGTTTATAGTTTATTCATTAAGGGCCAAGGAGAGAAGCCACAGAGAAAAAGATGATGCAATAATGCCTGCAACAAATGCACCGTCACCCTAAAATATATATGTTTAATTTTATACTGATTAATTTATCAAGTTTCTTTCATTTATTTATCATATGAATTTATATTCAGAATAAGTTTTTGTTCGTAGTTTTTTTAATTTTTTTCTATTCTTTTGTTGATTTATCATATATATATGTATATATATATATATATATATATATATATATATATATATATATATACACACACATATATATATATATATATATATATATATATATATATATATATATATATATATATATATATATATATATATATATATATATATAGAATGAGTTTTTGTTTGTCGTTTTCTGTAATTATCATATTTTAACACAATGTTACATTCTTTTATGAATTAAACTTGTTTTGTGTGGAGAATCTTTGAATTTTTTTTTTTCCAAATTTTCCATAAAATTCTTCAAATTATGTATATGAATCAAGGAAATGGAAATGCCAGGATGTCCAGGGGATGTACCTCATATATATCTTCGGGATATCCCTGGGACATACCAGAAGGACATCCCATGGGTGTCCTTTTCGGTGGATGTCCCTGGGGCATCCCTAGTAGGTACCATGTCCCGACAAAGGATATCCCAGGGACGTCCTAGTAGCAAATGAAGAACGTCCCTGGGATGTACAGGAGATGTACTTGTGTCGTTAGGGTATAAATGATTCTCTTGATGAATGATTTCCAAACAAACTTTCATTCTAATGAGAACTCAAATATTACGATTTTCTTGTTGTCTCCCTTATTCTAACATACATGAGTTTTTAAAATGACTCAATGTATCATATGCAAATCTTATATTTGATGCTAATCATTCTAATATTTTTTCTATTGATTACGAGACATAAGTTCAACCAATAGAAGTTTCTTTTTCTCCAATATCTACATCAACTTTATTTGATATTAAATCTTGCGATTTCTAAATTGTATTTGTGAGAGCTAATTGTAAAGGGGATCATTCACAAGGGCAATTAGTATATCCACTATTTCTGAATTCTGTAATAGGTGGTATTGGAACACAGCTACTATTTTAATAAATTGAATGAGAATAATTTTAAAATCCAACAGTTATCATTCATTACATTTGATCAGGGGAAATATAACTTTATTGAAACAATAGTAACAAACATTCACAATAGACCAGGGTCGATAATTTTTGAAACCAAAAAAAAATAATAGTATAATGAAAACCATTGAAAAAGAAGGAGAATATATTGAAAATGAAAGAAAAAATTAATTACGGGCGATTTGAGGTCGGGAAGGGGTGAGTTTTTAAGGGTAAAAAACGGTTTATCTCTATTTCTGGCAAAACTACCTATGGAAAAAAGTCAAATAGAAAAACTGTAGGTAATAAAAAGATCTACTACTCTTGTTTTCACACTTTTTTCACATAACCTCAAAATTTAAGTGAAAAATTCAAAGAACCTATAGTTTTTGGTTTTTTATTTTTATCTTTTACAAACAAATTTTTTTTTCACGAAATTTGGCGAAAACTCACCTTTTTATGTCTCAAATATACTGTAATTTATTTGATTTGAAATATTCATTTTTTCACCTTATTTTGACTTAATATCGGAAAAGAACTCTAATTTTCAATCGGAAATTCTCCCGTCAAAATATCAGCTTTTTTCAAATAGTTGGTACGCTTCCTGTTCGATGAAATCTCTACTTTCCGATGGTGTAAAAAAAAATACATTACTATAGTAAATTTTACAGCAGCTACGAAATAACAGGTATGTAGTAAGGCCCAGACCCTCCTAGCCTCTTCACCAATTCTCTATGAAATACCTTTTGATGGGCTACAATTTTCCGTAGGTCACTCAGGTATATAAGTTATCTTGAAATAGCAATAAATAGGCATCTACGCATATAATTTAAAGAAGATTCTATAATTTTCTCAAAATATGGTAGATGTATAATTGAATATTAACTTATTTGTTTGTTAACATTTACTATGGTACCTAATGTATTTTGAATGTATGGTGAAACTTCACCTCCTCTAGATGCTAAGTGCACAATGATTTTTTTTTTCGGATAAATTCAATACAAGAAAGAAAGAAATAAGAAATTGGGTAAAAAGAGTACATACAAATATGGATACAAATAATTAATTAGAGATCTAAAAAGTATAGATGGGGTTAGTTTTAGTCTAGTTACACATCGATATATATACCCTATTAATTCTCTCATTTCTAAAAGATGACGTTAGGAGTATAAAAACCTTCTGGTTAATGAAGTATTACACATCGTTATTTAGTTTTTTTTGAAAAATTCGATTATAAAAATAATAATAGATAAAACATTTAGACTTGACTTCAAATTATTATGTTAAATTTCAAATCTAAAGTATGCCAGTTTCTGTTTGATACTTTACTACAAAATAAAAATGTACTTTTTCATTTCAAAAGAATAAACTTAACAAACAAATCGAAATAAATAATTTATTAAGTTTTAGTAATTTTGTTGTCACTCCCTTGAGGATGTACAGAATAAAGCAACATCTAGACTTGACTTCAAATTATTATGTTAAATTTCAAATCTAAAGTATGCCAGTTTCTGTTTGATACTTTACTACAAAATAAAAATGTACTTTTTCATTTCAAAAGAATAAACTTAACAAACAAATCGAACTAAATAATTTATTAAGTTTTAGTAGTTTTGTTGTCACTCCCTTGAGGATGTACAGAACAAAGCACAAGTGAAACTCACCGTCACTGGAAAACAGTAAACTCGCAAATCTGAAACAAAGAACGGCAGAAATTAGCATGAAAAAGAGATTCCGTAACAACTTCATGAAATATTCATGAGATGAAATTTCTAGCGAAATTGGCTCATCAGTAACGATAACAATATCTTATTATTGAAAGAATAGGTGATTAATCAATTATTTCCTAATATTTAACTTAGAAAATTGGACCGTGTAGAAGATAAAGGGAAAATGTCGCTTAATGCTTCTACAAGGTTAGGTAAAGGTAAAATGTAGATCGAAACTTTTCTTCTCGCAATTTTTACTCAAGGGAATGATGATATGGCTGTGGTCAGTTTAATCTCGTAATATTCAATTCATTAGAAAATTGTAAAATTAAATTTATTATTTTATGATATTTTATCAGGCCGGTACTGAGTTAAAATCCATAACAATATTATTCGAAATTGTAAAATTATTTATTTACGAATTTTCATAACCATTCCATGGCGAGATTCATATGGCACGTGATAAGGACGATATGGCTGTCGCAATTTACCAAACACTTGTTCAGTAGGCTTGTAGATATCACACGCTTGAGGAAGATTTATATTTGGATATTATCTGCGACTGCGAATCCAATAGTACGTCTTGGATTTGCATGGAATAACATAATAATATATAGTAGGTATATATACAGTGAGTTTCGAAAAGTTTGTACCAAATGGGAAACTTTTTCATTATCCATTGTCAGAAAATTTTATTCTTGATGAAAATTGGTGCAATGCGGAAAACTTGAGTTTGAGATGTCAAAATTCTGAATTGCTGAATGGTGTACGGGAAAGAACAAAACATAAACATCTTGATTAAGAGTAAACCACTCTGATTTTCGATATTATTAAAAAAGTTCATTTAGAAAATTTGAAAAAAATATTCAGATTCGGCATCACAGCTACCTACGCCACAAAAAAAACAAAAATTTTTTTTATGGTTCTAGTCTCATAAAGAGTACTAGTATCTCATATACCTACACCATAGGCGCCTCGCTCATATTACTATAGAAATATTTCAATGTGAAATTTAGTACAATTTATCATTCGAACTAATATATCGATTTATGTTGAAAATAGATTATATTCTGACTAGTTTTTTTGGTGGAAATTCAATATTTCACTCTGTCTGCGAATCGAATAGGTACTAGATACGACTTTGATTTGCATGAAATAATGTAATAATAAACAGTATATATACAGTGAGTTTCAAAAGGTTTGGGAAACGTTTTTATTATCCATTTGTCAGAAAATTTTATTCTTGATGATTTGAGATGATAAAATTCTAAATTTCTGAACGGTGTATAGGGGGGAGGGGCAAGAAAACATAGAAATTTTGATCAACTACTCTGATTTTCGACATTATTGAAAAAGTTTATTGAGAAAAGTTGTTTAAATTTGAAAATAATATTCAGATATGACATCACAGCCACCTTTGCAAAAAAACAAAAATTTTTTTTATGGTTCTAGCCTCATAAAGAGAACCTGCTAATAGGTATCTCATATACACCTCATATTACTATAGTAATATTTCAATGTGATATTTAGTCCTGTATGTATATATATATATATATATATATATATATATATATATATAAAGATAGATATATATATATATATATATATATAAATATATATATATATAGAGCTAGATATATATATATATATATATATATATATATATATATATATATATCAGGGGCGGCTAGTCAAAGGAGGCTAAGGAGGCTAAGCCTCCTCAATAATATTCCGTGTATCACTAATATATTATACATATTGAATAGTCAGCATTCAGCATATTCATATTAATCAAAATCATATTATTTTATGCACCTTCCTTCCTTTCAACCTACATTATATAATGGTATTTACATTTACTGCATTTCATTCATTTCAAGATTTTTGGCAACGCTGCGGAGGCTTAAAAAGGTATATTCTCAAAGTTCATTATGCCTGCCACAGAAAAGCAAACAACGGTGCGAATACTGCCAATGAATACTTCATTGCAATAGAAAAGCAAAACACATGTAAATGGCAACACCGATGGAGCCTGAGTCTCATACAATGTCGGCCAATCACAACTATAGAATTTCGGGTAAAATCGAGTGAATTCGTTGGAAAGCATTAATTTAATCGTAGTGTGATCGTAGTGACTAATGGCCGAAAACAGCTTGTTTACTTATATTGCTCGCGTATTGTTTTAAAATGAGTTTGGTTACTGAAGTTAATTTCAAAAATTTCAATGGTGACTCAGTGGAATATTTGTTATTCCATAACTTTAGTGCACTAAGTTATGAGGACAAAGTTTTGATAAAAACATTGCGACCTACCCCTGAATTGAACAATTTGGTGCAGCGTAACAGACAACAAAACCGTGGTTTTATTACAAGAAATTATGAGAGACATCCTTGACTAACCGGATCACAGGTAAAAAATAAATTATTTTGTTGGCAGTGTTACTATTTAGGGGAAGGTGGGGCAGAACAGGATAGCGGGGTAGAACGGGGTACGCCAGTAAAAAACCGAACGTGTGAACGGAAATATCCGAAATTGCACTGAACGTCACCTAAAAGCATCGGTTACATGTTAGGTATGCCAGTTGTCCGAACAACGCCGAATAAAAGGTTAGTCTCGTTAACATCTGGAATTTTCGTGTAGATTTGTAACTTTGCCGCCCATATCAACCACCGTAAGTAATTTGGTTATCCAATTTTGATCTATTTCAATTATGAAATGCAAAGAATGTTTCTTAAGCAACTTTTTTATCACTTTAGCTTTAGCCTAGGTAATGTCTTTTTTTCAAAAATTTAACTTTAAAAGTAAACGTTGCACATGGGGCGGAATGGGGTGGCGTACAATGGGGTACCCCGTTCTGCCCCGTTGAATGTCGTACTTGATTTAGAATTTTTTCAGAAGGTTAGAAATTATGTTCGGAAGACAAAGCGTCAGGATTGGAGTACCGAATTCATGAACGCAGCAGTTGATGCCGTTGTCACTGGACAAATGGGGTACAGGAGAGCCGCAGAACAACATGGTGTGTCCCAAACAACTTTAGAAAGGTATGTCACGAAAAAAAGAAAGGATCAGCAAAATTTTGTTGGTGATAAATCTGCCGGGAAATATCACTGCATTTTTTCACAAGAATAGGAGATAGAACTTGTCGACTATTTGAAAGTAATGAAATCAAGACTTTTTGGCTTGACCATGATTGACTTTAGACGTTTGGCGTATCAATTAGCTATACGAAATCAGTGTCAGCATAAATTTAATGCTGCATCTGAAATGGCTGGGAAGGATTGGATGCAATGTTTTTCTAAAACGCCACCCTACTTTGACGCTACGAAAACCAGAATCAACTTCGGGAGCTCGAGCTATGGGGTTTAATAGGGTTTGCGGTGTCACAATTTTTTCGCCTTCTTTTGGAAACAGTAGACACATATAAACTGGTAGGTGAACGCATCTATAACTGTGACGAAACGGGGTTGACTGTGAATCCAAAGGCCACACCAAAATTTTAGCCTTAAAAGGAAAACGTCAGGTAGGCACCTTAACTTCCGCCGAACGAGGAGAAACCATAACGTCTGAAATCTGTTTTTCTGCTGCTGGAGCATACATGCCACCTATGCTAATTTTTCCAAGAAAACGGAAGCAACAGTCATTCGAGTTAGGCTTGCCACCTGGTTCAGTAGTAGAAGTTAGTGATTCTGGATGGATAACCACTGAACTTTTTTTTAGTTAGTTTAAGCTATTTGTTGCGTTTTCTAAAGCAACAAAAGAAAATTCAGTGCTTCTTTTGGATAATTGGATTTTTGTCTGATTTTGTCTAAAAGTTTTAGCTATTTAAATAAAACAAATAATAAAATTGTGTGTACTTAATATTATTAATACCATTTTCCACCGTTAACACTATATTTCAGGAAATCTAACCAGATGTTGATGAGTTCTGGTAAAATTGATCAAAACCCCATCCTGCCCCGCCCATGGGGCGGAATGGGGCAAAATGCACATTTTTGGTTTCTCATAAGTATTTTCTTTAAAATATTTATTCAACTGTTGAAAAAGGGGAGAATGCTTAGTTTACATACTAAGTAATAGACCGATAGCAAAAAAAAATTTTTTTGGTTAATATTGTAGTGACAGTAAACCATCAAACGTTGAGTACCCCGTTCTGCCCCGCCTTCCCCTACTAGGGAAAATGTCTCTGTTTGGGGCCGCTTAGGATTTCAGGATTTAATTCTATAGTTGAAAGTGAGGAATTTTTCACCGATAAAGTAACTTCAAATACCGCACGCGGATTAATATCTTAATTACCAGATAAGGAATTTATATATTTTTTAAACATCTTTAAATTAATTTTTGAACAAACAGAAATAGTTTTTCAAATCTTACAGCACAAGTTTTCAGATGTAATTTACTCACGAAATCGGCTCAACTTTCTTTTGGAAAAAATTTCAGAATTTCGTGCAGAAGTTTATTTTAAAAAACTATTTTCTGTATTTCAAACTACTGATGATACGACTCAATTTAGCCCAAAACGAAAGAAATTCAGTTACGCAGATATGGAGCTTCACTATAAGCAAATATCTTATGAAATTTTGGATACTATTAGGGGTCAAATAGAAATAAGGTTCTCTGTTTTGAAAGAACTGCATTCCTTCGACTTACTCAATAAAAATTTGTTAACCGGATTTTCGGCTAATTTTCCAGATAACCTTTTGGAAAATACACTTTTTTTGATAAGGTGGCCATAAAAAGTGAACTGTGTGTTGTTTATAATGACAATGAAATTTTGGGGCAAAATGAAAATCATGTGAGGACTATTAAATACCTTTTTGATAATGATTTGAATCAAGATTTATCCCAAGTTTATAAACTCTTATGTCTAATTCTTTCTATCCCGGTGACATCGGCTTCCGTAGAGCGCTCGTTTTCCACTCTTAAGAGAATTAAAACTTATTTACGAAATTCCATGAGCCAGGATCGTTTGAAAAATATTAGTTTGTTGTCTATTGAAAAGGAATTGGTAAAACTTTTGACGAAAGACAAAAAATGTTATGAGGATATTATAGATCATTTTGCTAACGTTAAAGATCGCAGAATCCCGCTAATCTTCAAAAATATATAATAACTTTTTATTTGCTCTCACCAGCTGTTAACAAATTCGTTAAGTAGGTAGGTAGGTACCTATTTTGTGAAAGAAAAAAAAATTTGATGAATAGATGAATTGATTAATTGGCTGAGAAGAGTTTTTGAGAATATTGTAAATAGGAGTTGTAGGTCTCAAGGTAGACACTCGAAAGTGAAAACAAATTAATAGCTTAGGGTGCTTGTTCTACTTTGATTTTCTTTAAATTATAAGGCGATTGACCTTGAAATCCTTAAAATTTTCGCCTATGGTGTATTTTTTAACACCTCTTGTAGCCTCCTCAAACCAAAACCTCACGAGCCGCCACTGATATATATATATATATATATATATATATATATATATAATATATATATATATATATATATATATATATATATATATATATATATATATATATATATATATATATATATATATATATATATATATAATGAGGAGCATTCTATAGATTAGTAGCATAGGTTAATAAGGATGGCATATTAGAAATGCTCTCCAACTAAAATCTAATGCTCATTTTTCTGAAGAAAATACTTTCGACGTTTATCGTGTTTCATTATCTCATTTGACATGTTTTTTCAAATTTTTTGCGATTGGTACACTTCATGTACAGAAATAATCACTCTCAAATCGTCGAATGTGTAGACTGTGTACATTACCCAGTAAATATAAATGCATAATAATAATAATTCAAGCTCATGGACATTCACAACATACCTATCTTATTCGGGATTCGAACTCGGTACCGTCTGTTTTTTTCATTTAAGTACTCTCAAACATTGTTAAATTATTTAATTGCGCCCGCTATATAATACATAATATATAGATAAAAGAACATAGTTAATTAATTTAATTCCCTAATTTGCAACATTTCAAATATTTCAAATATTTGTAACATTACTCAAACTATCAAAAATATTCTCATATTATTGAGGAGAATTTATTTATAACTGCTTCTTTGCACGATCGAATATGAAATTTTGCGTTTTTGTCTGATGGATATTGATGCACATCGTATCTGTCTCTGCCTAATACGTTGTTATTCATTATTGTCGAGCTTTCCTACTTTAATTTCCAATATTTTCCAAAGGTACGAAAGTTATCTAAACCTATAAACAGACTTTATGGAGTCAATAAATGACAATTCTATTGCATAGGAGGTTATGCCATTTCCACGGTTAAATTATTGTCGACTTACTTCGTATGATACTTGACAAACAATTAATAAACTTCAATAAAAATTTCTCTGGCATATATACAAACTAACATCAAAATAGGCGGGCTATTCATGGATCGAAGATGTTCCTCAATACACGCGTGCGTATTAAGTGTTATCGGCTTACTAACGAAGCGCATAGCCTGCCAGCCGGACGGGGCAGGAGCACCAGTTGCGATCAACTGGATAGATGGGATAGAGTAGTGTACAGTAGAAATCTACATTATCAACGTCAAAAGTCAGGAATTATTTCAAAAATAAATGATAAGTTTACTTACAGAGTGTAATGAGAAGTAAATGTTTCAAAATTTAAAAGGGTTAGGGAGTTTAGGTCTAAACTGCACTCACTTTTGGTGCAATTACCTCGATATTTAGAAGCTTTCATTGAAAAATAGATGAGAAAACTAACGTAACCTCGAAATCCGAATTAGGACAGGTAAGCCAAGCCAATATTTAGATTTTTTCAACCCTATCGTTTAATAAAGTGTATTCTACCAATTAGAAGCTTAAATTCTGATAACCTTGATTTTTGTTCTAGCAATCACAATGGGTGATGAACATGTAATGGCAACAAATGACGATGCTAGTGAATGTAAACGGGGCGCCGTTCAACTTGGATACTGGCAGGATAGCTATATTACATCATTTGTAAGACATATTGAAAAACGAGCGCCAGAGATAAATAGGGGCTACTTTGCTAGAGTAAAAGGTGTAGAACGCTTCATTCAGAAATTTTTGAGTAAAGCTGGAAGCTTAGCACAAATTGTGAATTTTGGAGCTGGATATGATACATTATATTGGCGTCTAAAGGAAGAAGGTATTCAAATTTCTAATTATGTAGAAATTGATTTTCCTAATGTAACTTCAAATAAATGTTATATGATCAAACGAAACAAGGAATTGCTGGATATTATACACGATCAGGATGGTGAAGTTAAGTTCAGTTCAACGGATATGCACTCTGGGAATTATCACTGTATTGGGGTTGACATACGAAATTTATCATTATTAGAAACAAAGTTACAACAAGCTGAAGTGAATTACTCAAGCCCCACGTTATTTCTTGCTGAATGTGTATTAGTATATATTGATAATGACTGTGTTAATCGATTATTACAATGGATTGCCTCTAAATTTAAAAGTGGTCTCTTCATTAATTATGAGATGTGTAACATAAATGATACTTTTGGAGATGTTATGTTAGGTAACTTAAGAGCTAGAGGTTGTAATTTGGCAGGAATTTCATCGTGTAAAAATATTGAAACTCAGAAAGCAAGATTTCTTTTGAATGGCTGGCAAGGAACTAAGGCCTGGGATATGGTTCAAGTTTATTACAATCTTCCTGCTTGTGAGAGGCAGCGCATAGAAAAAATTGAGTTTTTAGATGAGCAGGAATTATTGATTCAGTTGTTTCAGCATTACTGTATATGTATAGGTTGGATAGGGCAAGATTTTGCTGATGTTAATTTTGAGGAATGCTAATGTGTGATTATTAGTTGAAGAATTCGTTTTTTGTTTCACTTTGACTCTGTTTTGATTTAGTGAGGAAGCCACTCGAAAGCAGTGATAATTTAATGATGATTCATCAACCAGCTAGTTAGAGTACTCTTGGAATTTCGCCAAGCTGTATGTATATATTGAAGACGTGAAGAAATGATTATTTATGAAGAGAAAGCATAGAATTTTGGATGAAAGAATAATTAATTTGCCAAAATAGAAGTGAATCATCAAATTTTATTTTAAATTTATATTTCTCTTTTTTTTAGTATTATTAAACTGAAATTGAGAAATGGTGCAGTATAAATTATTATCATGTTCCTTGATTGTATTATATCTACAAGCAGTTTCTCATATTTTTGATACAGTTGAAGAAAAAACTTCATTCTAACAATACATTTATTCAAGCAATATAGCAGAATATTAAGTTGAACAACATTACAGTCTCAATCATATTATGCTACAATAGGTAATGTATTGAGAAAAATTTGAATTACAGATAATACCTATAATCCGTTATCTGAAATAAAATAAATTATTCTTATAACTGTATTGATACTACCGATACACATATCATGGCACATTTAATGAGTACCTAATCTTTTTTAAATTTCATTATAAAAATTTGATAACTTTCCAATTTAAAGAAAGGAGTAGGTACATAACTAAAACTAACAAATATATATGTATATATATATATATATATATATATATATATATATATATATATATATATATATATATATATATATATATATATATATATATATATATATATTTTATATATATATATATATATATATATATATATATATATATATATATATATATATATATATATATATATATATTTATAGATAGAAACGCTTTGTGTTATCGGGAATGTGGTCTGTAGACTCAATAAACTCTTTGTCGTTTTTTCAACTCAATATTTCGCCATTTATTTTACAGCTTCATCAGGAGTACTACAAAAAATTTTAAAAATTAAAACTTTAAAATTTTTACATTTTCGCTTTCTCTTATATAACTACACAATTAAAATTACATATACAATTTTAAAGCACATAACATTTGACACTTACAATAATAGAGTATGTCCTTAGTTGTAATAATTCGGATGCATATATATATATATATATATATATATATATATATATATATATATATATATATATATATATATATATATATATAAATATATATATACCATCTCAAGCTGTAAAATAAATGGCGAAATATTGAGTTGAAAAAAAGGCAGAGTTTATTGAGTCTACAGACCACATTCCCGATAATACAAAGCGTTTCTATATTGTACAGATTGATCGAAATTATTAAGTATTATATATATATATATATATATATATATATATATATTATATATATATATATATATATATATATATATATATATATATATATATATATATATATATATATATATATAGTTTTGAATATTAATTTGATCTTTGTTTTTATTATAATGAACTTTTTCATATTTCTCTGTTATGAACTTGCGGTTATAAATCTACTTCATCTTATAATCTGCTTTCTATAATGATGATATATGTAAATATATTGACAATTATTGATTAAAAAATTTTAAATGTCAACAGATTGCGAAATTAAATGTGATACTTAAAGTTCACTGAAGAATTTATATACAGTGCTGTGAAGTCATCACTCATATATATCTTGTAAATTTGAAGTACCTCTCTTTCACCATGTTGAAATATAATTTACAAAGTAGTTATAACAATTTTAAAATTTTATTTATTTGTCACGTAGGTAACAGTTAAAAAAAATTCTATTATGATATTAAATGACGGAATGGGATTCGACCTTTATCCTCTTAGGGTATACATCTTGGTTGCAACTTGAATATTTGCTTTAACTTTTCAGGAAACAGTATTCTTTTCTCAATATAAGAAGGCTACAACATAGTTTGCTCAACAAATTTTTTAAGATACTTAGGTACCTACTTGTCTTTTTTATATGTATTTACAGGCTAAATATATTGGGGATTCAAAATGAATATTCATAAAAAGTTAAATGAACCATAGTAGTCGTAACATACATAAGTAATGAAGATTCCTAAGAAG
This sequence comes from Cynegetis impunctata, assembly GCA_030704885.1. Classification (NCBI taxonomy): domain Eukaryota; kingdom Metazoa; phylum Arthropoda; class Insecta; order Coleoptera; family Coccinellidae; genus Cynegetis; species Cynegetis impunctata. Next base: position 157,769 of record JARQZK010001567.1, on the reverse strand, counting down.
GAAATGTTACTAACGATATTCAATTTTGATTAATAATTTTTTTCCTATTCAGTATTCAAATTATGGTGTAATTTACCCTTTCATTAATTTTTGCTCAAAATGTAATTGTGAAACCTATAATATTTTCGAATTCTTTAGAGTTACACCATTACAGTATAAATAAAACAAATATTGTAGTCTGTTCCATTTTGCTAGAAAGAAATTGAACATCATTCATTCATGTGACATATTTTGATGTCTTGTATATGCAATTTTGAAAAACGTACTTTAGAGTAGTATATTATCTGCATATTAATTTTTTGCCATTTATTATACAAGTAACAAATTAGAAAAAAAATTATCAACTTCATTTTGTTTTTGCTGTCAAAGTGATCCTTTGCAACCGACAATGATGTTTGGGAAAACTGTGATATCTTCAAATTTAGAGCATTGCTTTTAAGAGAAAAGTCGATCCTGATAATTTTGGCAGCTTGTAACTTGGTTGCTTTTTGTTATGTTCTATGTTTTTCTCATTTATTTTGTTATATATATATATAAATATATATATATATATATATATATATATATATATATATATATATATATATATATATATATATACATACCTAATATGTTGATGGAGAAGAAAATAAAAGTACGTTGGGGTCAAGTTTTGTTTTAATTCGAAAACCTGATTGAATTAACATTATTTTATTGATATTTATTAGATGAATTATTAAGAAAGAAGAAATATCAAGTGAAGTTAATAAACAGCCATATTTGAAAATTACAATAATCGCCTTTATCAAGAGTTCTCATAAATGCCTAATTAATTTCAATTTTTCAAAAGTTTTGAGAAATTCACGAATTTTGTAACGACACGTTAACGGTTCAATATAGTCTATTCTCGAACTCAAATTGCCTGTTATTGCTACAAAATATAAATTGATATCAATACAACTATATATTTCCGTGAACAATTTTCATAGCTAAAATATTTTAGCATCTTGAAAATTTTTACTGTTTCATAAAATTTTGAATTGTTTCTGTTTTTTATGTTCACTCGCTTAATGAAAATTTCATATTCTACATCTTATTAATTCAAAATGGATTATTATATACTGTTGAGTTAATAAGTGTGGTCACCCTGAAAGCAGATAACTTTGGCACAGCTAATTGTTATTTCATGGAATAGCTTTGTGTGTATATATATATATATATATATATATATATATATATATATATATATATATATATATACATATATATATATATATATATATATATATATATATATATATATATATCTATATATATATATCTATATATATATATATATATATATATATATATATATATATATATATATATATATATATATATATATATTTTTTGAATTGTTGTTGCCTGTGAACTATTTTTAATTTTTTGATAATTATTAGCAATAACAGGCTTGGTGAATCTCAAAAAACTCGATTTTATTGAAAAGTTGACGTTTCGCCACGACATTCGTGGCTTTATCAAAACTTTTCTTATTGTGGTAAGTTTTTATAGTTTGTGCTACTTTTTGTCTAATGGAATTTTGATTTTCAGGACATAAATTTGAAATACCTTTTTCTATGTTAGCTATAATATTATTTATTGGTATTTGTTTAATATTATTGATTTCTATAGAGTGTTTGGGGTCTAAATTTAAGGTTTCTTCGACGAAAAAAGGTAAAACAGTGTTAGTGGTATTAATTACACTATTTTCACGTGATGTTGCTTCTACTATTGTTTATGGTGATTGGTTAGATATTAGTTTATTCAATTTTTTGATGTGTCCGTTTTTATTAATTTTACTAAGGTTATTGTTCTTAATTTCTTCATGTTGTAAAAAATTAAGTAACATTTCATTAGGAAGTATTTGTTTTAATGTGTTTGTTAGAGTATTAATTTTTTTTTGTTAAAATTTTGATATTTTTAACAGTATCGGTAAGTATTAAATTGAGTGTTTTTTCAATGAAATTTTTATTTGGAATTTCAAATCTTCTGAAATGGTACTCACAATCTAGAACAATGTTTTAACTCTCAGCTTAAGGAATGTAGGACAGAGATTTTCATGCTTGCAACGCAGTAAAAAAATTCTTCTCTACTTCAGATTGGTAATCTTCTAGTTGAGTGAACAAACATTTTTCAAAATAATAACTGCTTGTTGCCCGTGCTGTTGTTCCACATTCTTGGGAAAGTTTGGGATCATTGCCATATTTTCAGCTTGCAATATTTAATTATTTATTTGAATTGTTGTTGCCTGTGAACTATTTTTAACTTTTTGATAATTATTAGCAATAACAGGCTTGGTGAATCTCAAAGTTTTGATAAAGCCACGAATGTCGTGGCGAAACGTCAACTTTTTAATAAAATCGAGTTTTTTGAGATTCACCAAGCCTGTTATTGCTAATAATTATCAAAAAGTTATATATATATATATATATATATATATATATATATATATATATATATATATATATATATATATATATATATATATATATATATATATATGAGTAGTTCTTCAGCCGCCACCTCATTCCAATATGTTTCTAATTTCTCCAATCAATATTTTCCATAGAATTAACTTTTCGTATAATGAAAGAGTATGCTTCTGTTATCGAATGAATGTGACAACTTTTTAACAACAGCTCCTATAAATAGTAATGTGTTGTTCTTCAGTTGAATTACCAAGTAACGCTGCTGACTCGCATTGACTGCTTTAGTTTTCCTTCCTCTTATGATAATTTAAATGAATAGATTATTTGAATTTTCATAAACAATCTCAGACCTATAAATAAACTGAAATATTCCAAATGATATATGTGTTTATAATTTATACAATTTATTATATATGGTTTCAAAGATTTCATACAAAATATTTAAATTTTATGTTTGGGAATCCGTGTAATACGCATATAAAAGACTAAGTACCTAAAAAACCTACCTTGTGAATAGCTTTTCATAAAATATACAATAAATGCTAATTTACCTACTAACGCAATATTTCGAAGACATAAGCAGTATAAATATGTGAAATGGAAAGATACCATCCACATTTTGCACTTTGGGGCCTCTGTTGTACACTTAATGCTTCGGTTATTTTTGTTATTAACATCGGTATTATATTGAAACAGTTACCCTTACGGAAAAGCAACCCCAGGCGATTTCAAATGAAATAGTTGCTGGTATTTAGATGTTCAGATGAGCCTGAGGCATTGAGCATAGCTTTATTATAAAGTTTAACAATAGATTTTACTGTAGATGGCTTTGTGTAGGAACTGACCATTCTATAATGGGAACTAATTTCACAGTAAAATAATTCGGTTAATCGTATAACTGTTGAAAATGTGCTATTTATTAGTTTGAGTAATATGAAGCATAAAACATTCATTATAATATGAATCTTTGTGATTTTGGTTTCCTACACAATAGAATAGAGTAACAATAACACACGAGAAAAACAGGAAATAATGTCGCAATTTTATGAAATGGTACATCATTGCTGTTGTCAAATCAACTCATGGATTCCAAAAATGTCCTGAATAAACCTATTGAGGTAGGTATTATCAAAATTAGTGAATAGCAGAATTACGAGCAGATTTGTAGTTTCCGCGTACCTACCTATGTGCGGAATTTTTACGAGAATATTTATAAATATAAATAGGCTAGTATATTTACCCATATATTATAAATAGGATTCTCAATTCAACCGAAAAATCGATAAATAGTTTCAAGTAGATCTTAACTCATCCAATTATCTGAGCACTTGCGTTTTCTGCATTTCTCTCTTCTATATCCAATAATCTATTGTAACCATATTTTTTCCTATAAGTTTTAGTCGTATTTTCCCCGGAAATATTTCTATACTATTGTTGTATATCGAAGAAAAGCAGTTAGGTGTGGGAATAGTTTTTTTATCTGCTTTAGACCTCCAAGACCCCGATTCTCGAAAAAATTTTCATGTCTGATGTCTGATTTTTTTTCAAACGTTACTTCCAATAATGAGCACATTCTAAAAATATTTTCATGCATATACCGGATGTCCTAAAATTAAAAACACAACTGACTTCTGATTTTAAAATGGCAACTCCCCATTTTTATTACCTACATATTTGGAATCGCCACTAAATTTTCTATATATCGCATCCGGTTTCATAGACTTATGTCTAACAGTTTTTGACTTATGTCAATTTATGTGTCAAAATAGTATCGAGCATACACTCACAAAAAAATTCATAACTTCGGAACCTTTGAGGTTAGTCCACCAAATTTTTTTAGTCCATTCCTTAAGTTTCTTCGCATCCACTGCCATGTAGGCGAACTCGATGTTTATGCTCTGTCGCCTACTACGATTTTTTTTAAAAGACTGATTGAAAATGTAATGTATGTAATGTGTATGCTCGATGCTATTTTGACACATAAATTGACATAAGTCAAAAACTGTTACACATAATTCTATGAAACTGGGTGCGATATATTGAAAATTTAGTGGCAAATCTAAATATGTAATAAAAATGGGGAATTGCCATTTGAAAATCAGAAGTCAGTTGTGTTTTTGATTCAAGTTCATCCTGTATATGCATGAAAATAGTTACAGAATGTGCCCATTATTGGACGTGATGTTTGGAAAAAAAATCAAGTCGATTGGTGCGATAGAACAAAAGTTATGGATCATGCACGCACCCCTGAGTCACCTTGTATGTATATATATATATATATATATATATATATATATATATACTAGCTGACCCGGCAAACGTTGTTCTGCCATATAAATTATCTAACTATATATCTATCTATCATTCTATCTATCTATCTATCTGTCTATCTATCTGCATATCTACCAATTTATCTGATCGAGCAAACGTTCTGCCATATAAATTATTTTTATCTATCTATCTATCTATCTATCTATCTATCTATCTATCTATCTATCTATCTATCTATCTATCTTTCTATCTATTCATCTATCTACCGATGTATATCTACCTATCTATCTACCTATCTATCTATCTATCTATCCAGTTATCTATCTAACTATCTATCTATCAATCTATCTGACCCGGCAAAAATGTTAATCATTTTGAGTATGAAAAATATATTACGACCTATTCTCAAACCGACTATCGTCATTTTCAAATCCCATCTCGCAGCCCTATTGCGGATCTGTGGATAAAATTTAAAAAAATGAAAAGATGCAAAAATAGCAGTTGGTCGTAGAAACGTAAACAATTGAGAGTAATATGAGTTTTTCTATTCTAAGTCATGACAAAATAAAAATGACATAGATTAGAAATAATTTTATAGGGTGGTTAAGTATTCTCCAATTTTCTAATTTCCCGCGCAATTTTCTCAATTTCTCCTTTCATAGGATCCTTCTTGTGACAATAAAAAACACAACAAAAAAAGAATTAGTGAAATCGGTCCAGCCGTTCAAGCGTGATGGCGAGACCAAGAGAAATAAGGATTCATTATTATATATAGATTTTCTAATTTCCCGGGCAATTTTCTCAACTTTTTCTTTCATAATAACCTTCTTCTGACAATAAAAAACACAACAAAAAAAGAATAAGTGAAATCGGTCCAGCCGTTCAAGCGTGATGGCGGGACCAAGGGAAATAAGGATTCATTTTTATATATAAAGATATATATATATATATATATATATATATATACATATATATATATATATATATATATATATATATATATATATATATATATATATATATTATATATATATATATATATATATATATAAATATATATATATATATATATATATATATATATATATATATATATATATATATATATATATATATATATATATATATATATATATATATATATATATATATATATATATATATATATATATATATTCCGATTTCCGGTACATATTGGCATCTCCAACGGCTCAAGTGCCTTAAATTTGGTACTTGGGATTGTTTTCGTTGCAGAACGAAAGTATCAAAATCTGTTAAAAATTTTTCAACCGTCCCCATTTTTACATAAATATTTCTTGATTTGTCGTTGTTTTTGCCAGAATCCGAAGTTTTTCTTTGTTGGCTTCTACTTTTTCCTCAAGCACGATGCACAATGCGAAGTTTTTTTTAATAATATAAATTATTATATTTTTAAAAAATTCAGTTTGCTATTCGTCCATTATTTTCCGAAATATAATTCAATTCGTTAGAATCGCATCTCGATTTTTTTTAAGTTAGTGGTATTGAAAATTTTGTAATGCCATACGAATTTCGATATAATTAAATAATATATTTAATAAACTCTTTTGACCAATGGTAGATAGTATAATTTAAATTCAAAAATTGAATACTTTCGTCCATATGCTACAGGAGATGGTTAAGGGAGTAGGCGTATCATTGTATGGAATAAAGTGTCAATTTGAGATGTATATATTTATATTATATTTGTAGATGGCCCACTTTGATGGATAGAAACAGGCAGAGAGTTTCCTTTTCAAATTGAATTTTCACTGATCGTCAGGCGCATCAGTAGGTAGAACTAGACTGTTGAGCAAGTTCAAGGAAGTCACATTATATTGCTTTTGTTGTATACAATTTGCTATTATCATATAAACTTTGCACTCCAATTAAATACAATATTGAGAGGTTTAAGTTGTGCAAAGATTCAAGTTCACAGACTTCATAACATTGGTAACTAGTTAGTACATAACTATTTGGAATTTCGTGAGTTCCTTCATCAGTTCACCTACAGGAATCTGAACAGAGATTTGTTTCAAAATTCAATTCAATTCCCTCAGTTAGTCAGTCACGAAAGCTTTGTACTTCTATTCAGAATATTTTCATTATGTAAAAAGCTCATCTGGTTAATGAAACAATTTACTCTTTCTGTAAGAGAGATACGTGAATACAGTGACATGATTCTGTCAACTAGGTACACCAAATTCATGAAGAAATCGAATACAGAAATATCCCTGAAGCATCTCAACTGAATTCAAGGCCTGTACACATCATTTATATTTTCAATCCAACTCGGATATATTCCCATGGGGCGAAAAATATTTCCAAATTCATGGCGAGACGGCAATCGATATAATTCTTGTATGGAGAATATCTATATTAAATATTCAGTTAGGAGCACGCCAAAAACTATAAGTAGGTACGCTATTTTCATCTTTTTAAGGTTTTATAAAGAATCACTAAAAAAGAATGATATTTTATAATTCAATATCCTTCTATTATTATAAGTAAAAATATCAATTATAAGTTAGTCATATGGGTATGTGAAGTTATTTTGAATATTAAGCAATGGTGCTTAGAAAATCACTTCAACTGACTATTGAAAACATAACTAATAAATACAAGCACTGAAGAAGGTTTCAGAATATTATTGCCGTCTAGTTGAAAAAAGAATGAAAATATGTATTCCCCACACAAAGAACTCAATATACGTTTTTGCTTTATTTGATTTCGATAACTTACCAGTTAAATATGAAGAGTAGGAATATTGAACTTCAAATTGAGCAATTTACTTAGTGGAGTAACCAAGGACTTAGGTTCGTACCCCGGGGTAGACTAATCTGACATGCAGTTTTCTCAGAGGTTTCCTCATGACGTAAGTTACTGCCTACAGACTAATAACGTGAATATTCTGCCAGAATTCATCTTATAATACTCACCTCACCTCCTCTCTTCTACAAATTATCCGGCCGCACCCATATTTCATACACTTGACTTGTACATTATACACTTAATAGTTTCACCTCATAACTGAAACAGTACGTCCTCCTCATATGTGTATATATATATATATATATATATATATATATATATGTATATATATATATATATATATATATATATATATATATATATATATATATATATATATATATATATATATATATATATATATATATATATATATATATATATATATATATATATATATATATATATATATATATATATATATATATATATATATATATATATATATATATATATATATATATACATATATATATATATATATATATATATATGCTAATAATGTTTCTGAATTTATTGGGATTAACGGTTCAAGAAGGTTACCATTTGTATATTCTTCTTCTTTTAAAGTCTAGGTTGCATTCCAACATTGGGGTGTTCATCTGGACTACTTTTGAAAAAGAGTAAATTGGTTCAAATATGATTACAGTATCAAATTCAACGCTATTTATTACTCACAGTAAATTGAGATTTTGAAAAAGGCAATATATACATATATATATATATATATATATATATATATATATATATATATATAATATATATATATATATATATATATATATATATATATATATATATATATATATATATATATAATCTCTTGATAATTATTAGCAATAACAGGCTGGTTGAATCTTAAAAAACTCGATTTTATTAAAGAGTTGACGTTTTACTTCGATATTCTTAATTGAAATTTCTTTGACATTTATTGATGTGAAAAAATTGAAAAAATAAGGCTGCTTTGTCTTGCTAGTTATTTATTATATACTATTCAGTCTAATATTAACATTCAAAAATGTTATGATTAGATGGTAAGGGAAACCAAAGAAACCTTTACCTACGTAATGTCTGAAAATAAAAATAATAGGGTATTATTTATCTAACAACTAAGAAATGAGTCATGGGAAAACATTAAAGATGTGGAGTAAAATTATCGGTATAGTACGTTTATATGGAAGCAGCCGTTGACACGTGTTTCGGACTCTTTGGTCCTCATCAGAACGGCGTAGCAAAGCATTGGATTGAAAATTTGAAGATGAAAATAGTACAACAAACAAAATCCTCTGATACGGAAGACAATCACCCTCATTGTGGTTTATTGTTTGAACTCTCCGGTATGGGAGATTTGGTCAAACTTTGCCACGGAGGCGATTAATGCTATCCGCGAGAACTAAGAACGAGTAAATAAACAATAACAAAGAAATTAGTCGCGGGAAAATATTAAATAGGTAGAGCAAAATTATCGGTATAGTTCGTTTATATGGAAGTAGCCGTTTTTAATGAAATTTTTTATTTATTTAGAATTTCAAATCTTTTAAAAAAAGTTACTTACAGTTTATAAAAACCTTGAAACTCTCAGCTTAAGTTTGGGGTCATTGCCATATTTTCAGCTTGCAATATTTAATTATTTATTAAGATTCAACCAGCCTGTTATTGCTAATAATTATGAAGAGATTAAAAATAGATCACAGGCAACAACAATTCGAATAAATAAATATATATATATATATATATATATATATATATATATATATATATATATATATATATATATATATATATATATATATATATATATATATATATATATATATATATATATATTCATTCGAATTGTTGTTGCCTGTGAACTATTTCTAATCTTTTGATAATTATTAGCAATAACAGGCTTGTTGAATCTCAAAAAACTCGATTTTATTAAAAAGTTGACGTTTCGCCACGACATTCGTGGCTTTATCAAAACTTTTGAAAAAATTGAAATTTCTTTGACATTTATTGATTTGAAAAAATTTTAATAGAAAAAGACTACTATGTCTCACAAAATTTTTTTTTGGCTGTGGCCGTTCTTTGTTATTTATTACGTGCTATTCAGTCCAATATTAACATTCAAATCTGTTATTATTAGATGGTAAGGGAAACCACAGAAACCTTTACCCACGTAATGTTCGAAATAGGTTCAAATTATTTTGATTTTGAAAAGTCAAAGAATAGGGTACTATTTATCTTATTTTCAAAAATTTCTCATTGCGGTTGTGGCCGTCTTCAGCTATTAATTACGTGCTATTTGGTCCAATATCAACAGACAGGTCTGTTGATATTAGATGGGAAGGAAACCACAGAAACCTTCACCCACGTAATGTACAAAATAGGTTTAAAATATTTGATTGTTGTCTTTAAAAAGACATTACTTGTAATTTTGGAGATAACATGTTCTAAACTATACTTTCTTTTTAGAAAAATTGAAAATTCTAGATGTTGAGATTTTGTTTAGATGAGTTGTTATGGTTAGAGTTACGTGCTATTCAGTCCAATATTAACATTCAAATCTGTTATTATTAGATGGTAAGGGAAACCACAGAAACCTTTACCCACGTAATGTTCGAAATAGGTTCAAATTATTTTGATTTTGAAAAGTCAAAGAATAGGGTACTATTTATCTTGTTTTCAAAAATTTCTCATTGCGGTTGTGGTCGTCTTCAGCTATTAATTACGTGCTATTTGGTCCAATATCAACAGACAGGTCCGTTGATATTAGATGGGAAGGAAACCACAGAAACCTTCACCCACGTAATGTACAAAATAGGTTTAAAATATTTGATTGTTGTCTTTAAAAAGACATTACTTGTAATTTTGGAGATCACATGTTCTAAACTATACTTTCTTTTTGGAAAAATTGAAAATTCTAGATGTTTAGATTTTGTTTAGATGAGTTGTTATGGTTAGAGTTTGTTTGTTTTGATTTATGTTGTTTCTTCGAAAAATTAAAGAATTGAATCTGCGTATATTGAACTCAAATGTTTGATATCTGTTCTATCATTTACGACTTTATTTTAATTTTTTTGAATATGTAACATTTCTAAAATTTCTCTGCGTTTTTGATCTTTTTCTATTTCTAAAATTTTCGTGCTATTAAAGTTGAAAGTATGATTCTCATTGTTTTTATGTTTTATTAGTGCTGTGGTTTGTGTTCTGGTATATTTGTGTGCTTTTAGTCTTTCTTCTAAATTTTGAAAAATTTGTCCTGTATATGATTTATTACAATTATTACAGGGTATACTATAAACAACATGAGATTTTTGCAGAAGAGGTGTTTTAATTTTTAATTTAGAATATATTTGTTTTAGTTGATTTTGTGCGGTGTGGGCTACTTTAATATCGTGTGGATTTAAAATTTGTGAAATTTTATTACTTAAATCAGGAATATATGGGAGAGGATATATTTTTTGTTAATATTTTCTTTTTTTGATGTTTCTAATGTGTTGTAAAGTTTATGAATTCTATTTTTAGTGATTTTCTGTATAAGTTTTATTGGGTAGTCGTTTTTCATGAGTAATTTATGGACATCTTGTAATGTTTCATGTCTGTGTGTAGGTGAAGTAAGTTTAAGTGCTTTGTCTGATTATCTGCTTATTAAACTCTTTTTTTGTGACAAATGATGTGTACTGTTGTAGTTCAATGTTCTTTGTGAAAAAATTTTTTTTCTATGCCATTTTGTGATAATTTTATTGTTTTTGTTTATGAGTGTAATATCAAGAAAATTTAATGTATTTTTCGTTTCTTTTTCTAGAGTGAATTGTAATTTTCTATTAAAGTCGTTGAATTTTTTAAGAATATCATCAATAAAATCTTCTGATGTATAAGGCAATCATCAACATACCTTCTCAAAGTTATAATACGTTCATTCGAATTATTCAATACATTTTCTTCTAAATATTCTAAAACTAATTGAGCTATAACACTGGAAATAGGACTTTCCATTGCTACACCATCAATTTGTTGGTAGAAGTTATTTTCATATTGAAAATAGTTTGTACCAAGTGCAAATTGAATTGCTTCTATAAAATCGGTTTTAGGAATATTTGTATAATTTTTGATAATATTCCATTTGTCATTAATTATTATTGAAACCAAAGAATTTGGAATATTGGTATTAAGAGAAACAACATCTAATGAGAAAAATTTGTAATTGTTAGGTATTTTCAAAGTTTTAAGATGGTCTATTATATCGAGAGAATTTTTGATATAATAAGGATTTTGATTTACTATATTTTTTAATATTGAACAAGGCTGTTGTGTCGAATCAATTCTTTTGATGTTTGTGGAGAAATGAAATTTTTTTGTTGCTATGTTTTGAACAATTTATTACTTTCATTTTGCAGAGTCTTAGTTAAATCTTTTTTAATTTGTTTATATGTAGATGAATCACTAAGCATTGCAGTAATTTTTTGTTTGTATGTATTAGTTGCTAGTATAACTGTTTTGTTTCCTTTGTCTGATTTAGTTATTGTTAGTTGTGGATTAGATTTGATGAATTGTTTGGTTTGCTATAAGTTTTTGATAGTTTGTGTATTATGTAATGTTTGTTTTTCATTTTTGTATTTATTGTGGTGAGTTTTTATAGTTTGTGCTACTTTTTGTCTAATGGAATTTTGATTTTCAGGACATAAATTTGAAATACCTTTTTCTATGTTAGCTATAATATTATTAATTGGTATTGGTTTGATATTATTAATTTCTATATAGTGTTTGGGGTCTAAATTTAATGTTTCTTCGACGAAAAAAGGTAAAACAGTGGTAGTGGTATTAATTACACTATTTTCATGTGATGTTGCTTCTACTATTGTTTGTGGTGATTGGTTAGATAATACTTTGTTTAATTTTTTGATGTGTCTGTTCTTATTGATTTTACAAATTTTAGTGAGACATAGTAGTCTTTTTCTATTCAAATTTTTTCAACTCAATACCTAAACGTCAAAGAAATTTCAATTTTTTTAAAGTTTTGATAAAGCCACGAATGTCGTGGCGAAACGTCAACTTTTTAATAAAATCGAGTTTTTTGAGATTCAACAAGCCTGTTATTGCTAATAGTCAAGAAGAATCTTTTTACTGCGTTGCAATCATGAAAATCTGTGTTCTACATTCCTTAAGCTGAGAGTTTCAAACGTTGTTCTAGATTGTGAGTACCTTTTTAGAAGATTTGAAATTCTAAATAAAAATTTCATTAAAAAAACCCTAAATTTAATAATTACCGACACTGTTGAAATTATCAACATTTTAACGAAACAAATAAATACTCTAACAAACACATTACAACAAATACTTCCAAATGAAATTTTACTTAATTTTTTACAACATGAAGAAATTAAAAACAATAACCTCAGTAAAATCAATAAGAACAGACACATCAAAAAATTAAACAAACTATTATCTAACCAATCACCACAAACAATAGTAGAAGCAACATCACATGAAAATAGTGTAATTAATACCACTACCACTGTTTCACCTTTTTTCGTCGAAGAAACATTAAATTTAGACAACAAACACTCTATAGAAATTAATACTATCAAACAAATACCAATTAATAATATTATAGCTAACATAGAAAAAGGTATTTCAAATTTATGTCCTGAAAATCAAAATTCCATTAGACAAAAAGCAGCACAAACTACAAAAACTCACCACAATAAATACAAAAATGAAAAACAAACATTACATAATACACAAACTATCAAAAACTTATATCAAACCAAACAATTCATCAAATCTAATCCACAACTAACAATAACTAAATCAGACAAAGGAAACAAAACAGTTATACTAGAAACTAATACATACAAACAAGAAATTACTGCAATGCTTAGTGATTCATCTACATATAAACAAATTAAAAAAGATTTAACTAAAACTCTGCAAAATGAAAGTAATAAATTGTTTAAAACATGGCAACAAAAAAATTTCATTTCTTCACAAACATCAAAAGAATTAATTCGACACAACAGCCTTTCTCCTAAATTTTATGGTCTGCCTAAAATACATAAGGAAAACATACCATTAAGACCTATTGTCTCTTATATTCAATCACCCTTATATAATCTTTCTAAATTTCTTTCTTCAATATTAAAAAATATAGTGAATCAAAATCCTTATTATATCAAAAATTCTCTCGATCTAGTAGACCATCTTAAAACTTTGAAAATACCTAACAATTACAAATTTTTCTCATTAGATGTTGTTTCTCTTTATACCAATATTCCAAATTCTTTGGTTCTAATAATAATTAATGACAAATGGAATATTATCAAAAATTATACAAATATTCCTAAAACCGATTTTATAGAAGCAATTCAATTTGCACTTGGTACAAACTATTTTCAATATGAAAATAACTTCTACCAACAAATTAATGGTGTAGCAATGGGAAGTCCTATTTCCGGTGTTATAGCTCAATTAGTTTTAGAATATTTAGAAGAAAATGTATTGAATAATTCGAATGAACGAATTATAACTTTGAGAAGGTATGTTGATGATTGCCTTATACATCAGAAGATTTTATTGATGATATTCTTAAAAAATTCAACGACTTTAATAGAAAATTACAATTTACTCTAGAAAAAGAAACGAAAAATACATTAAATTTTCTTGATATTACACTCATAAACAAAAACAATAAAATTATCACAAAATGGCATAGAAAAGAAATTTTTTCACAACTACAACAGTACACATCACTTGTCACAAAAAAAGAGTTTAATAATCGGATATATAGACAAAGCACTTAAACTTACTTCACCTACACACAGACATGAAACATTACAAGATGTCCATAAATTACTCATGAAAAACGATTACCGAATAAAACTTATACAGAAAATCACTAAAAATAGAATTCATAAACTTTACAACACATTAGAAACATCAAAAAAAAGAAAATATTAACAAAAAATATATTCCTCTCCCATATATTCCTGATTTAAGTAATAAAATTTCACAAATTTTAAATCCACACGATATTAAAGTAGCCCACAACGCACAAAATCAAATAAAACAAATATATTCTAAATTAAAAAGTAAAACACCTCTTCTGCAAAAATCTCATGTTGTTTATAGTATACCCTGTAATAATTGTAATAAATCATATAAAGGACAAATTTTTCAAAATTTAGAAGAAAGACTAAAAGCACACAAATATACCAGAACACAAACCACAGCACTAATAAAACATAAAAACAATGAGAATCATACTTTCAACTTTAATAGCACGAAAATGTTAGAAATGGCACATACAGGTTTCCCTAACCTAGGTGCCAAATAAAAGCCATTGAATTTTTATCAAGTGTCTATGAATCTAGCATTCTTTTATGTTTTTAAATTTTCTTTGTAATTAAAATTCTATCTAATAGTAATAGTAATGTATAACTAGTATACGAATACATGTAAAGAATGTAATTTAAACAATGTAAACAATGTAATCAATTAAACAATTAAACAATTAAACAATT
Source organism: Cynegetis impunctata (assembly GCA_030704885.1). Taxonomy (NCBI): domain Eukaryota; kingdom Metazoa; phylum Arthropoda; class Insecta; order Coleoptera; family Coccinellidae; genus Cynegetis; species Cynegetis impunctata. The sequence goes on along the minus strand of JARQZK010001567.1, from coordinate 142,714 downwards.
AAACAATTAAAGAAAAAGATCAAAAACGCAGAGAAATTTTAGAAATGTTACATATTCAAAAAAATTAAAATAAAGTCGTAAATGATAGAACAGATATCAAACATTTGAGTTCAATATACGCAGATTTATTTCTTTAATTTTTCGAAGAAACAACATAAATCAAAACAAACAAACTCTAACCATAACAACTCATCTAAACAAAATCTAAACATCTAGAATTTTCAATTTTTCTAAAAAGAAAGTATAGTTTAGAACATGTGCTCTCCAAAATTACAAGTAATGTCTTTTTAAAGACAACAATCAAATATTTTAAACCTATTTTGTACATTACCTGGGTGAAGGTTTATGTGGTTCCCTTCCCATCTAATATCAACGGACCTGGCTGTTGATATTGGACTAAATAGCACGTAATTAATAGCTGAACACGGCCACAACCGCAATGAGAAATTTTTGAAAACAAGATAAATAGTACCCTATTCTTTGACTTTTCAAAATCAAAATAATTTGAACCTATTTCGTGGGTAAAGGTTTCTGTGGTTTCCCTTACCATCTAATAATAACAGATTTGAATGTTAATATTGGACTGAATAGCAGGTAATAAATAACAAAGAACGGCCACAGCCGAAAAAAATTTTAGTGCGACATAGTAGTCTTTTTCTATTCAAATTTTTTCAAATCAATAAATGTCAAAGAAATTTCAATTTTTTCAAAAGTTTTGATAAAGCCACGAATGTCGTTGGGAAACGTCAACTTTTCAATAAAATCGAGTTTTTTGAGATTCAACAAGCCTGTTATTGCTAATAATTATCGAAAGATTATATATATATATATATATATATATATATATATATATATGTGTATATATATATATATATATATATATATATATATATATATATATATATATATATATATATATATATATATATATATATATATATATATATATATATATATATATATATATATATATATATATATATATATATTGTAGCGAGCATTCTCTCCATCATTTTCAACGTCTATGATGAATCATCGCTAACAGCAAAGATTCTCGAATATTCGAAGCCAGAATACATGAGAAACATCGTTTATGGCTATTATGATTCACCGACTGTTAACCACGGAAGCTCCGAGAATAATCGAGATTGAAAGAGAGTTTTCTGGAATATATCTCGCCGCATATATAAAAGCGACAGTAGGTCGAGCAGGGGCTACGCTGGCTAGTATTTGGGAGGTATCGGGTTCAAACCCCGGGATCGACTGGTCTGCCATGAGTTTTTCTCAGAGGTTTCCTCATGGTAATGTAAGTCACTGCTTGAAAACTTATAAGGTGAATGCCGGGCCAGTATTATCCTCTGAACCCTACCCACACTTCCTATGTTCCATAAATATCCCATCTCACCTATCCTTAATGCACTTGTACATACAAGTGTATCCTCTGATCTGGCTGAAGGAGTTAATCCCAAACTCAAGCTGCCCGTTTTCCTGACACATACTTCAGAGCGGAATGAAACACGTGTGTTTCCTTTTTTTCCTTTTCGAGCAGGGGCAGTTGAATTATAATTCTAGAAGTATAGAATAACTTGTAAAGCCTCTCTATAAAGACGTTCGGAACCGTCGTAAAACTGTGGATCCCTTCTATTCGTGTATCACGCACATGAATAGTTGTAGAGAGGTCGCAGCTACCCAAAACCGGGTAAGACACTTGAAGGAGAAGAAGTCTGTTCATAGAAAGTTGCTTATTTCTATTCACACAAGCGAAGTCATAATAGCAAAATGTTACAATATATATATATATATATATATATATATATATATAAATATAAATATATATATATATATATATATATATATATATATATATATATATATATATATATATATATATACATCTAGGTATATACGTACCTACATTCATTTAATTCCAAATGTTTTGCTTTAGTTATTATAATAATAATTAATTCAAATAATTCAAATCAAAGACGTGAACTCGGTATGTACACAAGTAGTTATAATAATATATGGTAATACATATTGGGCTTAATTTGGGCCAAGATACTGGAAAATTCCGAAAACAGTTTTATCACGTTTACTCTGTAAACGATAATGTTCTTACCAAAGAATTATATTACATGTGGCATACACTACAGATCCATTATTTCTTATTTCTTTTTCCTCTCGTTCTTTAACGGTTACGTTATCTCTACTTTCCACCCATTTTCTTGGATTAATTAATTTTTTTAAGATTAGATTGACAATGAGCTGAAAGGTTCGAATGAATATTTCAGCATAATTTTTAATGAAAAAACGGGATCAATACTAAGCCTGGGTTCTTATTTCTTAATTACTTGTCGGATATTGTACTCCATCGTGTAACCGATATAAGAATTATAAATTCTCTTCGGAAGCTATTTCCGAAGTACAGGGATACTGTACAGGGTGTCCCATTTTGGGTACTTGTGAATGGTATCTCTGTTATTTTTTAAGATAGATAGTTGCGGCTTTCGCGACTTTTTGCTACTTTTTCGTGAAACTGAAGATGCCGTAAACAGAATTTTAATAGCCCTTTTAGCTTTTAAGATACAGTGCATTTTTGAAAATGTAGTATTTCGGGATCCAGGTCGTATCGCCGTTATCCTTCATCTTATCGATAAGGTAATATCCCAGGTAGCAGAGTGACCTCAGATAACGTCATATTGACGTCATTATTTCGTCATTTTTGGTCCACGACGTCTCTGACCAATGAATGACCTATAAAATACGTCACACTCTATGACTCAAATATGACGTCACTATTTTTGACGACTAATAGACGTCAAATTAAAGTCAGGTAGTCTAGCTATATTGGTATTATTATAGTGGAAGGGCTCAACTATAATTATTACTTATTATCATAGAAAATAACACACCACTTCATCCTTTCTTGGAAATCATGGAGATAATAGTCCTTGCCCAGCCATTGTCGGTTGAAACAGTAGGAATTTTTTGAATTACCGCTCTTTCAACATGGCGGCGGCGCATGCGCTTGTCATATGATAAATTGAGAAGGTTATTCTATTCTATAGTATAAAGCTTGAAGCAATGGCGTTGTTGTTAGTTACGTTACGAGTACGAACTGTGAGTAAAACAAAAATAATGTACGTGGTAATAGAGTTCGAAGAACTAAATTACGCCGGGGATAACAGCGTGGCGATTGTCAGGAAAAGCTGGCTATCACCACGAAAGCGAGAGGTTTTCTGGCCAGCAATAAAAAACCAGAAGGCCTTCGATAGAACCCTTAAGAGTGAAACTCAAGATGATATTGAAAAATGGAAAATTTATCCTGTAGCAAGGTGTTTGTACGAAACTGGTAAGGAGATACCTACTTACTATTTTATAGAATAAAATTCTAGGAGCTTTTTTTCTTATTCAAAAAATAAGAGTTTGCAATCATCAGAGCTAATGCTTCATTTTTAACTTCATTTTGATCTTTTTTATATCGATGTGATAACCTATTTTAGATGACATAGAAAAAGCTAAACAAAAGCTAAAATTATCAGAAGTTACATCTGATCTTCTAACAGATGATCAGAGTGCCAAGGAGATTATCAATAAAAAAAGACGGAAAGTAGTTACACCACGGCGTTACATGTTATCAAGTGATGAGAATGAGGAATCTGATGACAATCGTCCTCCCCATCTCAATAAGAAATTTAAAAATATTTTAAAGGAATCCCAGCTTCAGGGCGAAGGTGCATATTGTTATTACAGTTTCATAACATTTTGAAATGAGATGGTCTCGCACTTATTTATTGTACTATTTTTCAGAATCTGCTCCAGGAATATCTCAAGGGAAGCAAAGCAGACAAAGCTACCAAAAACACTGTGAAATTTCATCTCAAGAAATTGTTCAGACAATAGTCCGTGTAGAAGGTTAATTACTTTTATTTACATATTCACATCCCCTTTCAATTTTATATAGACTGATGCCCCAAAATTATCAATTGCACACATCTTTTCGCCATTGATATTCAGAAGGTAATAGTAATATTTTCAGATCATCCTGTGACCATACAGAATAATGCACATGAAAATAATCTCCAGAATGATTTGAATGCACTTAGAGGGGATATTATTGCTGGTAATACTTTGCTTGGGTCAGCAGGTCAGTATCAATTTAGTTCTCGACTGTACATCACATTACATGTTGTTCATATTTATTAAACTATACACATAAAATTTTGTAGAAATAGCGGGTATTTTGTAATCTACAAAATATTATAAGTACAGTTGAGGAAAGCATTCACTACTATACACATAAATGTATGTAATAATCACTTGCATGGATAAACTGAAGAACTATGATTGGTTAATTATAAGGATATATGTACTGCTTGCATGAATGATTTGACAGAAAATTCAATATTTAGTTTGTTTATATCTACTGAAGATCATTCCTTAGCTGACAAGTTATTACACTCCATTTCTTGTTGACCCTATAAGTATATCACTTAATATTCAATTGTATTTGACAGGTTTTCAATCGACTGTTGTGAATCTTCTTTCCCATATCAAAACCCAGAATGCTCAGATATTAGCCCTATTACAAAACAAGGAAGGGGCAGGAATAAAAGAATTTCCCTTCACATTTCCTAAGAAATCTGTAGATGATATTCAAGCTCTTGAAAATCAGCTTGAAGATAAAAAACAAGTGGAGGCTCTTGTAAGTAATTTTTTTCCTGAATATTAAGATTTGAATGTTTATTTAACTTGAATCTTTCAATTGAGGTTTATCAGCATGTTATATTTCAGATTTCTTATTTGGCTACAATTGGTGGACGAGATATTTCCTCTAAAGTATCTAGAATATTGAAACATGTGATTTTGGATACACTAGCAGCAAAATATAGTTTTTATGGAAAACGATCTAACAAAAGACCATTCTCAGAGCTCTCTCTGAAAACTGCAATTTTGAGTGAGTGTTTGAACTGATTTCCTAGCATTGTATTCATTATAGCTACAGTAATGATTTTGATCAGGATCCAACATGTTCTCTAATAATTCTTATATCTGTTTGAATACAAGAACAATATAACCAAAAACCACTAAGATATTCAGAGGAGCTCAAATATGTAATAATGGAAAATAAACTGAATCTAGTATCTTAGCTTGAAAATTATCAATGAATCATTCATTTTTCAATCTTTGGGCGTTTTTTGGATAATGTTTCATGTGTTGTGTTCTTAACTTTGGTCCCCATATCTTCTCTTATTTTATCATTAGTCTCTTATAGACTTTTCAATAATTCAATTATTTTCAGACTCTGTTAAGAAGAGTTGTCCCGGATCAACTGATAAGGATATTGAGGACAGTATTAAAATATGGCTGAAGCATGCTCCTGATAGAGAAAAAATTAAAATAAAAAGAGGTATCCTGCAGAACAGGAATCTTGAAGATAACAACTGAGTGGTCAAGTGGCGCTCTAATTCTACTAAGTTAGTTCAGATTCATAATATTTTAGTAAGGTGTGATAACAATTCTGTATCACTATATGGAAAACAATTTTCTACTTACAATTCATATTACAGCTATCCTTATGATTCTGAGGTTACAGATATTTTAATGGTGAAAGATTTGTCAGATGTTTTCATGACATTTTCATTAGATGATGTCGTCGCAAAATGTATAGTGATTCCCATCGAAAAAAATTCTTGGGTTTCTATGCCTTTAATTAATATAAGTTGAAATTGACAGATATGCTTAGACTGCCATTTTCTATTTCGTTCAGCATTCACTTTCGTTTTGTATGTTATCATGTGGGTTGGTGACCATAAATATTTTTTTTAGTTTGGCCAAATAATGTGCTATTATTCAGATTTGTTATTTTTTAGAAACAAAAAATTTCTTTCTTTGATGTAATGAGTATTTTTATGTATTTTAATAAAAAATATTGATGTAAGATATTTTTTTAATCACTTTCCTTTAAATAAAAATAATAGTAGTATGTGTACAAAATCAAAAGGTATGTAAAATGTCCAGTTTATTTTCAAAAATACTTTGTTCCAAGCTGAAAATGGGTTATGGAATCTACTAAGCAATTTTTTGCACTTATTTTAAAGAGACTCGATATATCGGGACTTTTATGGTCCACCAAAATGACGTCTGTAATGTCATATTTCGGGTCGTCATTATGACGTAAGGATATGACGTCTTATGGATGTGACATTTTGACGTCATTCCAGGGTCTCTCAGACGTCATTCAATGACGTCTACACCGACATTTTGAGACTGAAAATTGACGTCAATCGGACGACATTCTGCTACCTGGGATAACGTTCATATAGATTTTTTTCGGTGGAAATCAGTTATGAAGCAAACTTTTATTTTTTAAATGGAATACCCTGTATATTTATAGACTATAAATTTTCCCTTTTTTTAGTTTTTCAAAAATATATTATAGTATAAACTTTTTCTCAAAAACGCGAAAATGGAGGACAATTTTCTGAAATTAAATGCATAATATAATAGTAGGCCATGGATATTGTTCACGACAAGGAACAAAAATAAATGTCCAACCAATATCATCGGTTTTTGAATCGACTTTTTGGTTTATAAAGGTGTTTATTTTCGTTCTTTTGGCATTATTATTTAATTGATATTAATCAATGTCTTCGAATAATGCAGAGTATGAAAATTATGAAAAATATGATATGCTGGTATGTTTTATACAGAGTAATGAAAATTCTGAAGAAGCTTCGGAATTATATTTCCTAAGGTAAGTAAGCTATAATTTTAATTCTTTTCTTGTTAGATATCCAGAAAGAAGGCAACAATTTTTTGAGATATTTGCTCGTTTAAGAGCAAATTTAGTTGAGCACGGATCATTTGTTCACCGGCATGCTAAAATATACAACAAAAAGAACAGGGAAAGAAAAAAGATAGATACTTTAGAATATATAGAAGCAACACCTTTGTCCTTATAGAAAAATTGAGAAGGAAATTGGTGTGCCTAAAACAGACAGAATTGCAGAAATTCTAGAGGCAATTCATTTAGCATTTTGAAATCTGCGAATGAGAACAAAGGTTCTTTTAAACGCTATTCAAAAATCAAAAGATGTGCTAATTTTGCATCAGAAAGAATCGTCGTCAATTTGAACATCACCTTAAATTTTTTTTCAATAATGTTATTCATTTGCTTTTCTAATATTGTTACTTTACGCTAAAAAAAATTTGGACACAAACTTACCGTTAGAAAAAAAATCGATAGGTATTTTTTAAGTAAAAGATACCTATATGCAAGGTATCCAATTCTTCGTTAGTATAATATGTAACTTTCACTTGTTCATTGTTGTTATCCATGGTCTTCTATTGATTTATGCATTTAATTGCGCGTTTCTGAGAAAAAGTTTATACTATCATATATTTTTGAAGGTAAAAAAAAGACAAATTTCATAGTCTATAAATATACAGGATATTCCATTTAAAAAAAGTTTGCTTTATTACTCAAAAATAGTAAATATGCAACAAAAATTATTTACACCACTGCATTCTACGGAAAAAAAATCTATGAGAATTTTATATTACTTTTTCTATAAGATTGAGGATAACGGCGATACGACGGGGATCCCAAAATGCAACATTTTCAAAAATGTATTTTAAAAACTAAAAGGGCTATTAAAATTCTGTTGACGGTATCTTCAGTTAAAAGTAGCACAGTGTCGCGAAAACCGTAACGATCTATCTTTCGCCTTGGTTTCTCGTTAGGTGTTATTATTTCGGTAAAATTGATATAGCCATACATAAATTCCGTTTATGTTCTATACATTAGCATCTTAACCTACCTTATTATTGTGTTTTTTGTATGAATCACAGAAACTTTAAAAAAATTTGTCATTTGTTACTTTCGATCACGTTGGCGGGCCGAAAGTAACACGTTGTGGGTCGAAAGTAACAGGGCAAAGGGGTTTGTAATGAATATGATATTACATATTTAATCAAACAAATATTTATTGGAAAATTCAGTGTCTTCTATATTCAGACTCGCAATTATGGCACACAATTCATTGACGCATTCAGTACCTATGAGTTCACATTTTGTATTCGAAACAATTTAAACTTTGCTCATTCAGTCGACTATTGCTAAAATTTTTTAAACAAACGAGGTAGAAGTAATCTTCGTCGTCAAATTTATTTTCCTTGTCTACAACTGCGCTAGTATTTCTGGCTTAATTTTTTTATATATCTATGCAATGTAACATGGCAGACATCCAATTGTATTTGCCATGGCTCTAATTTTTTCACCATCAATATAATGCTCTTCAGCAGCTTTTCGATAGACTTGGTTATTATGCGTTGTCGCGGCATTTTGTTGAAATAAACACACACACATAAAAAGTTTGCTTAGAGTAAATCAATACGGGGACAAAAGTAACATGTTACTTATGTACCCATAGGGTTTCGTTACTTTTGTACCCTACAGCATTTTTGTTAGAACATGAAACATAACCTTTGAACGGAACATGCTAGACAAAAACGAATTTGAGCACTGTAAAATCAATTTACTCGAGTATCAATATGCAAATATTCAGATTAATATGACGCCTTTAATACTACATAAACATTAAATAAGTAAACGTCAAAAAATTTACTTTTGATTTGTGAAATCACGTAGCGTCTTCTCACACGATCTAACAGTGCGTGGCGCGAGCGGCGATTGACTGCAACTGAAGGTGGCGCCACTGGCTATCACCTGACAGCATCTGAGTGGTGTTTTGGCAATTCTTTAAACCTACAGAGCATTTGTTACTTTCGACCCGCCGTCACTTTTGTACCCGGTTTCCCCTACCCAAAATGGGACACCGTGTACAGTAATTTTATACATATTTTTATACAATTTTTTATAGATATTGTTAGAAATAAGCCGACGGAGAATTGAAAGTCTCTTGTTTTGGTTATTTTCAACAATATTATGAAAGCCGCTGCCGGTCAAAGGGAGTATCGAATGACGACGTGGTGAGAGGTTCTTGTGCGTTGTTTAGTCTGAAGTGCTGAGTATTTCTTTATTTGATTTATTGAGTACTTGAGCCACGTAAATTATTATTGGGTCGCACAGGAATGAAAATAACAAGGGTTACGTCGACATTCTGATAATCTCTCTGCTCGGGTCAACTTGCCGCTTTCGCTGTGTTGTATTTCTTTGAGTTTCGAATAATTGAAAAGTAACTGTTCTTGACTATAAGTGAATTTAATTTCTTATCTCACTAATTATTTAAATTTCTAACATCAGAAGTGGGATTGTGCCTTAACGCCGTAATTGGACTGTTGAATGGTGTATTCTAGTGATACAACAACAACAAAAAATAACTTTTTGTTTTTGTGCTTAAACATTGATTTGAAAAAGTTCAAATAAATGAAAATGGCTTCTAGTGATAGTGATTGTTCAACTAACGCAATTTTACTAGTATTAGTAAAGGCGTTGCAGCCCCAGAAATCTTGGGATCAGGTTGATTTATTGTAGGTATTTTAGACCCGAAAATAATGATTGCCGCTAATGGATAAGTCAGTTGAACATATTAAAATGGAAACTGGATTATCTGATGTACAATTTTTGGCGAAAATTGGTATGTTTTTATTGAATGATTCTAAAAAAAATGGTTTGAAAGATGGAATCCAGATTACGGAAATAATTTGTGGAAGCTTTTCGAAAAAAAAATCTAGGGCGATTGTTGGAAGAAGCAGTTCAGTTCGCTAGTTCCAATTTTGTCACTTATGAAACTTAATTTACGAAAAAAAAAATAAACATGTTAAAAATTTAAGTGCGAATAATAAAATAACGGTGATTATTTATTCACACAAGTATGATACAATTAAAAAAAAACAAAGATCAGTTGTGAATAAATAAAAACTCGATAATTGTAAAATCTATGTGTGTAAAATAATTGAGAATATGTTTCAAGTTGATTTGGTAGAATTAGTTATTCACGGCATATCTGAGTTAGATGTGCGAAATGCAGCCAAGAACAGCAACTGTCATAGTTTCTGAGTTACTCGTATTTTTGTAGACGTTTTCTAAATCCTCAAGTAGTGATAATAATGGACAACAAAAATTGACTATGGGAGAACATAATTTTTCAAAAAGAAAATTTGTTACGACTTACTTATATAGTACTATTTCGGAAAATAAACAATGTTATCAGTATGATGCAATTCTTATCCAGAAACTTGAACGTCAGCCCAGGTTGGTTTTCTAGTTTAATGAAAGGACTACAGAATGTGAATCCAAATACCACTATTACGAATTTTAAACATTAGTGATAATTCAAGCTATATAGCATTTTCACACTTACTTGCAATTAATTGTATTTGTTTGTAATTGATTACAGAAAAGTTCTGAATCAAAAATAATTAATATGGTATTTGTGTGGTGCAGCTTTTGACTCGTTCTACACCATAACCTCATAACTTGAGTTCTGCAACTTTAATAAATTTGGGAATAGGTGTAATAAATTGCAATAAATGTGTTAAAAAAAATCACGTACAGAGAAATAGTTTGTGGGGTATAAAAGCTGGTGCACCGTGAGGGACATACGGTATGTTGTATAACAAAAATGCTTACCCTGACGGAACAACAAACAAACAGTGTTTTGTTCCTTTCCTAGGAAGAGACGCTTTGGTATTTTTCAAATTTTTCACGATTGGCTATTAGAAGAATTATGATTCGATAGCTGAATACTTTTGTTTCCTCGAATGCGAATGTTTGTCAAACGATACACTAAGCATTGTGTTGTATGTTGTGCAGTCAAGAAGACAAGGACTGGACCACTTCAGAGATTCATAAATCCAGTAGAAAAGTCGAAAGAACCATTCCACACTTTGCATATTGATTACTTAGGACCATTGCCTGTATCCACAGATGATTTCAAGCATATACTTGTGATTGTCGATGCATTTACTAAATACTGCCTCTTGTTACCTCTAAAAACGGTTACAACAACTAAAACGCGTGAGAAATTGCAAAATGCCTTACCATTATTTGGAACACCCATGCAAATCATAATGGAATGTGGTACGTTATTTAAGAATACGACATTTCCAAAATATTTGAACAGTGGAACATTGAACGCCACTTCGTAACACCAGATGTTCATAGACGAAATGGACAGTCATGGCGTAATATAAATCTGCTTAAAGTTGATTCAAAGATTAAGTCAGAATGGTCGAGCGGACTATGGAAAATACAGTTTGTTCTGAATACTACAACTGAAAAATCTACCAATATGACTTCATTGCAACTTTTGTTGGGAATTCAACGTTCGACAGCTTTGATTCAAGCCTTATTGAAAAATTTGTCAAGAGAAGCTTGCGTCAACTTCCGTTTGAGTATCACGAACCAAAAGCGCAGGGATAATGTTACATATTCCCCAAGTGAATTAGTCTTGATGCACAGAGATTCGCAGATGCACATTAGCAAGAGCGATTACGAGTTTTGGGACCATATGAAATTTTGCTGTGTTTAGAAAATGGACGGTATGAAATTAAGAAGCTTGGCACAAATATTACAACCAAAGCTGCAAAAGAACATCTTAGAGCGTGGCCCCTACGATGGACCCAATCTTGCAATATGCAAGGAATACTGGAATTCATGGAAAAATATGATGAGAATGATCCGAATGAAGTAATTTAATTTTGGGTTTATTATTTATATTCCTTTTCTTGGTCTTTGTCTCGTAAGTAGCAAAGCCGGGTGGTGGCTGAGGTCTCCACAAGTTTATTTACGCATGCTCATATTTTTCGGTCTCTGTCCGTTAGTGGTAGAGCCGGGTGGTGGCTGAGGTCTCCACAAGTTTATCTACTAATGCTTTTATTTTTTTGGTCTTTGTCTCGAAAGTAGCAAAGCCAGGTGCAAGGCTGCGGTCTTCACAAAAATTTTCTGAATTAGTACTACTTTCTTTGGTCTTTGTCTCGAAAGTAGCAAAGCCAGGTGTAAGGCTGCGGTCTTCACAATTATTTTCAGAATTAATATTATCTTGTTTTGGGTTTTGTCTCGAAAGTAGCAAAGCCAGGTGTGAGGCTGCGGTCTTCACAATTATTTTCAGAATTAATATTATCTTGTTTTGGTCTTTGTCTCGAAAGTAGCAAAGCCAAGTGTAAGGCTGCGGTCTTCACAATTATTTTCAGAATTAATATTATCTTGTTTTGGTCTTTGTCTCGAAAGTAGCAAAGCCAAGTGTAAGGCTGCGGTCTTCACAATTATTTTCAGAATTAATATTATCTTGTTTTGGTCTTTGTCTCGAAAGTATCAAAGCCAGGTGTAAGGCTGCGGTCTTCACAATTATTTTCAGAATTGATATTATCCTGTTTTTGGTCTTTGTCTCGAAAGTAGCAAAGTCAGGTGTAAGGCTGCGGTCTTCACAATTATTTTCAGAATTAATATTATCTTGTTTTTGGTCTTTGTCTCGGAAGTAGCAAAGCCAGGTGTGAGGCTGTGATCTAAACAAAATTTTTTTTTTAAGGATATTTAATTTTTTTTTTGGTCTTTGTCTCGAAAGTAGCAAAGCCAAGTGTGAGGCTGCGGTCTTCACAAAAATTTTCTGAATTAGTATTACTTTTTTTGGTCTTTGTCTCGGAAGTAGCAAAGCCAGTTGTGAGGCTGTGATCTTTACAAAAATTTTCTGAAAAAATATTATTTTTTTTGGTGATGAATGAATATTACTAAGTAATAGTAAGTTAATATGAAGTAGCAAAGCCAGGTGTAAGGCTCAGGTCTTCCCAGACATTTCCTGAATTAATTTTTTTTTTGGTCTTTGTCTCGGAAGTAGCAAAGGTGGTGGAAGACTACGGGCTTCACAATATGTGAAATGGCAGATTGATATTTGTCAGTGATGTACATAAGCATACTTGTTACAGAATTGGCCGATAAGGAGTGAGGCGTCGAGAGCGTCGCCTATGTCAGTATGGCCGTGTTAGAAATTAGCCGACGGAGAATTGAAAGTCTCTTGTTTTGGTTATTTTCAACAATATTATGAAAGCCGCTGCCGGTCAAAGGCAGTATCGAATGACGACGTGGTGAGAGGTTCTTGTGCGTTGTTTAGTCTGAAGTGCTGAGTATTTCTTTATTTGATTTAATAAGTACTTGAGCCACGTAAATCATTATTGGGTCGCACAGGAATGAAAATAACAAGGGTTACGTCGACATTCTGATAATCTCTCTGCTCGGGTCAACTTGCCGCTTTCGCTGTGTTGTATTTCTTTGACTTTCGAATAATTGAAAAGTAAATGTTCTTGACTATAAGTGAATTTAATTTCTTATCTTACTAATTATTTAAATTTCTAACAATATTTACCGAACTGAAAATTTTTGCTATTTCGGGAATTAGTTTATGGGAGACAGCACTAGAGGTTTCATTTCATTTCTTAATTTTTGTAGCACTTCAAGATTGGTTAAAATACGAACATGTTATTCTCGGAGAGAGATGTATTAGAGAATGTTTCGTATGATTTTTGGAGTAGGTGAACTATTCATTTCTTTGTCCTAGTTATTCTTGATTTAATTCCTCTTTTAAGAAGGATAGGATGTATTTTGGGAAGCATTTCCAAGAAACCATGAATGTCTTTGGTATATTCTTAAGCGACGGATAGAAGGTCTGGTGATCCGAAGCTGTTGTCCAAGAAGCTTACGAGTTGGTCATAGTTCAGCGGGAATTGATGGAGTGTTTCTTCAATAATTTTTTTGCGTGTGTCATTACTGGTTCGCATGAAGTGGATAATTCGGATGTAGTGTGAGTTTTGATCTTCTTGGTAATAGGATTCGGTTTGGTAAAAATCGCTGAGGTTTCTGTTATAGGGACTGCGGAAAATATTTTGTTATATCTTCGAAATCAATATATTATAATTCAAGTTAAATCTTTCACACTTGAATTGTATAATATTTTAATATTTAAAAATTAATAGCAAATGTATATAAATATATATATATATATATATATATATATATATATATATATATATATATATATATATATATATATATATATATATGAATTCCTACCAAACATTTTTTTTCTAATACTATATAGATATTAAGTTACCCTCATAACAAATTCATCTAAAAAATGATGTAGGTATAGTTACTGAATTCAATCGATTCCAAAAAAATGCACCCTACATCGGCTTTATTGTTGCATTAGTAATATTTTGTATATCTTGTAAGCTGCAACTTTAGGTATTTTTTGATAGATCTTGATAAATTATCATATTTTCTTACTACAAATTATTCACCACATTTTGTCAAAATATTCTGATATATGGAAAATCGAATTGAAGATGATGATGATATATATATATATATATATAATATATATATATATATATATATATTATATATATATATATATATATATATATATATATATATATTTATGTTTTTGTGAACACTGAAGTTCTTTTTAAAAACAATCTTTATTTCTACAACTTATAATATACAATTATGCTAGTAAACTTGATTTCTAATGCCTCTACATGGTCTAACATAAGCTCGGTACCACTGCTGAGTCGGCATTGACGTGTTGCGCATGATGCAATCTTGCGTCATCTTCTTTAGAATGGCTGAAGGTCCATTCCATGTAAATCCTACCCTTTTTCAGTAACCGTGGCTGAGGGTATAATAAATTTCTTTTCCTTAGAGGGTAATAAATACTTCTTAAATACATATAGGAGTACTGCAATAAATGCAACAGTTCATATTAGTAGCAACATCACTGTAGATAGTGCTATTGTCGTCGGATGTGGTGCCCATTGGTATAGGTCTTCTAATGGTCGAATTTCTTCTTCCATCATTTTATTTTCTTTATTTTCCTTAATAAGTGGAAAATCGATTGGTTGTAGGTCGATGCTCTGTTTGAGTTCGATGGTCATTTTGGAATAAATGTTTTTCATTTCATTGGATATCATGCAGGAACTTTTCGCTCTGCTTAATAATGGTACTTTAATTCTTCTTGTAGTTTCTTCACAATGTTCGAAGATCCATGTGTTATTCTGACTAATTATCGAGTTATCCTCTAACTGGTATAAATCTGGAAGCATTGTGGTCTGCATTCGTGTGCAATTTTCTTCTTAATTCTTCATTAGTAATTCAAGACATTTGGTACTGGGCTTCAAGTCTTCTTGTTTCGTAATGAAGAAATCTTCTATAGGGTATACTTCTTGTGTTTCCCATTTCATGGTTTCGTTAAATACAAGTGCATAAGGTTGTATTAATGGAATATAGGTATTTTGGAATGGTAGATTGTGTAAATGATAGAGGTCATATTCTGTAAATTCTATTATTGGTACAGATACTAAAAATATTATCTGATCATTTTTGATTATTACTTTGGTAGGACAGACTGTATAGTAATCAGTCATGTGCTTGAAAGGTTTCCAATTACTCTTTTCTAATACTTGTGTGAAATTACGTAATGGAATTATGTTTTCATGTAGAAGATGAAGTCTTCCAAAACTAATAGCGTTTTCTAATTTTGTTAAAATCATTTCGATTTCTTGTGATTGCAAAATAATTAAATGCAAACTTATAAGTTTGTGGTTATTTTTTATTGACTCTTGCATTTTTTCTATTAGGTGATTTATTGTGTCAACATACCGTTTCTGCATGTTGCTTACAATGTGCAATACTTTGTTTTGATTAATTTGAATAATTTTTTCATTTGTTTGTAAAGCTTTAAAATAATTTTGATATATCCCATCCTCGTCGCCATTTATGTTTTTGTGAACACTGAAATTCTTTTTAAAAACAATCTTTATTTCTACAACTTATAAGATACAATTATGCTAGTAAACTTGATTTCTAATGCCTCTACATAGTCTTATATAAGCTCGGTACCACTGCTGAGTCGGCATTGACGTGTTGCGCATGATGCAATCTTGCGTCATCTTCTTTAGAATGGCTGAAGGTCCATCCCAGGTAAATATATATATATATATATATATATATATATATATATATATATATATATATATATAATTTATATATATATATATGTATATATATATATATATTATATATATATATATATATATATATATATATATATATATATTATATATATATATATATAAACATACAATTATCCATTGATAAATAATTAAGCTTAGGTACCTATATGATATATGAGAAATTATAATATATCAACCTTTATAAAATATTAATTTAATGATAGGTTCAGAAATTTTTTTTTGTAAAAAGAAGAGTTATATAGTGTTATGAAAATTCTGAGAAAAGCTTTGCAACATGTTATACAATAGAATTTATAGGATAAAATATAAACCCACAGGCACGTAGTGTGCGAAAATGATTGATGACCGCGAGAGCGCAAGTTACGTCCTTTCCTGAATATGTTCACAACGACTTTCCGTTTAATTTGGGATGAAAGTTATTTCCGTACTGCACAAATTCCTCCTAAATGAAGATATAGTTACGGTAATTAACACACGCAACATAGATAGTATTTGGATATTATTAGGTTATTCCGTATTGATCAAGATATTGAATAAGAAATAAAGTGTCCTGATGAATATGACTGAAAATTTCAAAGTGAACATAAGTATTTATCGTTTCTAGAAATAACTTGCAATAGAAATGATTAATTTGACTAACTTACTAATTGTAAGTTTAGCAATGCATTTCATATATGAAACACTGTGTATAAATTTGATATGTATTGATTATTAAAAATATAATAAAATTTGACATATTCTAGGTTGGAACTTTCCTTCATATGCTTGGTAAAGCGGAGTAGAATCCATATTTTTCCAACTATTATGGGAGACTGTCCTTTTAAGACTTTTACAGTGGGGGCCAAAAAAATATATATAATGTATTTGACCATCTGAAGATATTTACAGTTTATAGGTATTGGACAATTTGGAATCTAAATCTTATTTTGAGTAAATCATATTCAATTGAAAAGAA
Organism: Cynegetis impunctata; assembly: GCA_030704885.1. Lineage (NCBI taxonomy): Eukaryota > Metazoa > Arthropoda > Insecta > Coleoptera > Coccinellidae > Cynegetis > Cynegetis impunctata. The sequence goes on along the minus strand of JARQZK010001567.1, from coordinate 125,766 downwards.
TATAATATTATCTAATAATATATATATATATATATATATATATATATATATATATATATATATATATATATATATATATATATATATATAAAATCCTACACTTGGTCGTTTAATGTATTAAGATCTTTATATGCTGGACTTTGAAGAATTTCTAGTGATTTAGTATCTAATGTCTTACTTTTTTGATTATATGAATAATCTTATACGTTCTCATCCCTTATAGACCCACACTGTAGAAGTATTATGATGACTCCACTGCATAAGTCTTGTATAAGTTTTGTCGTTTTATTATGATCAACTATCAAGAGGTAATAGTGGAATCAGTTTAAAATTTCATATGTTATTCGAAAATAAACATAATTAACATACAACAAATGAAAAGGGGATGATTCACTGTTTTCTAACCAACTCCTACTCAACCGAATAAGACGCGGAAGTGAGTAAAAAAGAGTTCAGTTCATAATTCCAAAAAGCTCTTGCTTCAGCTTTCAACCTTCATATGAGATGTCCAATTTCATGGAACAACAAAAAAACTTTCCTTTACCGGTCTTATTACTTATTGATATTTTGTGAAGATTGTCAAGAGATTGACTGTATTTAAAAATGTACATGGTTACAATACAAGATGCTACACATACTTCATACTAGATATATGTAATTTAGGAAGATTCCTGCACTCAGTGCCGTAATTAGGACAGTGCCCGGCACAGGGCGTAGACCTTGAAGAGGCGCAGAAATATCCAGACCAGGATCAAGCTTTAGGCCTACAATTATTTTTAGGGACGCAGTTATAGAAGCTCGTACCAGGAGCATAATAGGTAGGTTTCAAATGCGTAGCTTCGGAGGTTGGCCTCGGGCGCATGTAAGAATCAAAACCTGATAATTTGAAACAGTTCAAAACACCTTTGAAAAAATTTGTTTTCAGTAAAAATTTGAGTGTGTCATCTTTAATTTTTCATTGTTACAATTTGATGTTACATCAATTTATTTCATTATATTAGACCAGCGTTTCTAAACCTTTCAGGATTTATGGCCCAATTTTCTATCATATGTATAACCCCCTTCCCTCCAAACCATGACATGTAATACAAAAAAAAATATTTTGTTTGGATTGTGTGTGCAGAACATCATTTCATTTGTATCTCGAGCCCCCAAAACAATAAAATGTAATACTAAAGAAAAATGTACTTCTGTGGTGTGTGTGCTCGCGCTCCCTTCAGTATTCTCGAGCCCCCCAGATTGAGGAACGTTGTATTAGATTTAATTTAGGTTTTGCTTATGATTGATTGAGTGTATTTTTTTTCAACGTGTTGTTATTATTGTTGTGTTTTTATTTTAAAAGTCTTACGATGTAATATTGTAATTTAATGTAGCACTGATGCTAAATAAATTCATTATCATATTTTATTACAATATTTGATTGCGGCTGTATCGTGCAGAAAGGATTAAATACCCTATTGAAATCAAAAATCAAATATCATTATACGAACGAGTTCCTGCGTCAACAGAGTAAAATGAATATTTCATTCGAATATATTAGGCGGGACTTTCTTTGCTTTTTTTTCATTCATTCCGCTGAATTATTCATACTTTTCTCCCTAGGCTCTTTTTGTGCCATGTGACAGTCAGCGAAATATTTCCCTTCTAATGCAGATGAAAAATGTTTTCGTAATTCGGTTTATTAAGTATATCACTTTGAAGCATTTTGAGCATGTTATACGGCTTGAATTGCTATCTATGATTTCGGAGAAATGAAAAATGTCATCTTTTTGTACATGATGGAGATCCGCAGTAACGTTTTGTATGATTTAAAAACCCAAAAATTCTTGGCCTTTTTCAACTTCTCGTTGGAAGTGATAATCCACCTGAATGAGAGAAATTTTTGGAAACAATTTACTTATCTACAGTAATTGAGTCAAACAGAAATATGTTCAACATATTTGCTGGTCTAAGCTGTTTGTTCAAATCGAATTTAAACAAGGAAAGTTATTCGAAAAGTATCAAATAACGTCCCATCTTATTGAACGATATATTGCTTTAGGTATTCATGAGCGCTGTCTCTCGTGATTGCGGATAAAATCGACACTATGTGATACATCCTGCACATTTTACAATAGTAAAGACTTCTTCGTAGAAATATTGGTTTAATTTGCAACCAGATTTCTTTATTTCAAATCCTTCAGGTGTGTTATGTTCCCTGTGGTTATTCAGCGATGGCGGTTATTCAGCGATGGACTTCATAGGTGTCAGTATAGTTGTCATGAATATAAGTAATGAATACGAGGAAAATTCGCAATTCGCTCCATCTGGAGTATGCAGTACTGATGAGAACAAATAAGAACGAAACAGGTGTCAAGTTATCCTGGGTTGGAGAAAGTTTTCATGATTTTAGTATTCATAATTATTGTTTCAGTGAGATTCGAATTCTCGGTATTGTAGCCGCTCACTTGGAAGGTTATGGAATAATATTCGATGTCAAAATTTGTATTTTGAGATGTTAGTTTTCAAATTTCGAATGGGGTTTGAATATGTTTGTATCACTTAAACCGCTGAATCATATGATATGGATTGGAAGTCCCAATACCACCAGGAACATTTGTTAAAAGTTGACTTGAATTAATTTTATATCGATTATTTTTACGTTGGTTTGTCTATACTCTTATTTTTTTGTGATTTTTGTAACTGAGTGGAGTAGAACCATTCAATTTTTTGAAGTCTATAGAAATTTCAGTGAAAATGGTCGGTTAGTGTCAAATTTTAAACATAACTTTTTAGTAGTAATTTCACGAAAATAATAGAGTACCTACTGCACAGTATCTGATATCAAAAATAAAATTAAGGATACGTTTTCAAATCCATTCAATAACCTTGCATCATGGTTTTAAAATTTTATTCGATGTCAGATATATACCTAAACATTTTTTTCCGTTACCTACATCTTGGCATTCCCAGACAAAATTAGCTGAAATTTGATATCTAGGCTTGTTCTTGATAAAAAATTTGGGTAAGTCTCAGCTTCTTCAAATTTTAGTAAAAGAAATGACAAGAAGGTGCATGAGCAGAAGCGAAAGATTATTCAAGATATTCAGTTTTCTGGGGTTTCTTGGAAGGCATGAAGCTAAAAGAACCAAACTCCTTCCGAACTGACTTAGAAGGTTGAAAATTTGTACTAAATCTTAGTTCTCTGAGTAACGCGATTTTTATATGAAAATTGCTAGTTCTATGGTATTTTTTGAGGTTTTTCGCTCCTCGGAAACTTTTGCAGATTGAGTTAGAGGGTTGAAATGTGAATTGGGTTGATTTCAGACAAGTGTTGTTTGGGAGTTTCGATACTTTCCCTTAATTGCTGTCATTCTATGTAAAAAATTTCATGTTTTTCATAGTTTCTAAGACTTTGCTCCCTCCTTAGATCTTCCAAGTTGAGTAAAAGAGTTAAAATGTCATATGACTTGAGTTGATACAAGAAATTCTGTCTTGTGGTTAAATTTTTTTCAACCACAGCAATTTAATTGTAAAGATTTTATCTTTTTTTGTGGGCTTCAACGAAATGAACTGATCTTCATTTAAATTGTGGGTATACTACTTCAAATACAATATTTCATTATATGATAACATTAATTGTTTTAAGTTACGGTATTTCAATATCTAGAAGAGTTTATTTAACATAATCTTTATTTAACCAATATTCATTAAAATTATTTATGAAAATAAAAAAAAGCCTTCTTCACCGATAAAATTTAAGAATATCAAATAATCAATTCATTAAGATTAATCGTCAAAACGAACAAAACTTATTCCGGCCTAGAAATATTCATAGTGCATTGTTCAGTTTGAATCAGAATTTGATTTCAAAACAGTCAACAATAATATATTCATCCTTCAATAATGTCAGTACAAAATAAAATCGATTCAAATTTAATGATGTCATAGAAACACAATATAGAATATTTTGTAAAACAGTTGTTATTTTCTTCTCCATGTTCACATAGAATTAAATCTCGATACTTCAAAAACATTCCTAACACAAACCAATACTAAAGTAAAAATAGCGTAAAATGAAATTGCTTTGCATCGGAAAGCTATCATTAATCATTTAAATTCTATGAATATGATAGAAGCTATATTCCAGAAAATCGGAACTAAACTCAGTCTCTATATGCGGATCATTGAGAACAAAGAGAACTGATAACTCTCAAGAGCCCTGAACAAGCCTGAAAATCCGACACTTCTGGATCGAGAATACAATAGTCAGTTCGAACCTTCTATCCAAATCTTGTTGAGCATGATGCAGTCCAATCTATGTTACGGTAGATTTGATTTCCTCCACGAGTAGAACGGCCATATTCCGAATGATGAAAATTCACGTACCAAACTGTCGCAGCTAGTTTTCTCTCTGCTATATTCTCCCGTGTATAATAACTCCATCAGCAGACCATTTGCGAGAGGGCAATGAATTATCACTTCTAACCTTCTCCAGCAGTTTGCTGTTCTTTGTTGTTATATTCAATTTTGTGTTCTTCCCACGGGGATTGTCCGGCAAGGATGGTATTCAATGGAAACTTGGAAAGTTGAGGCGATTCAGATGAGAACGAAATGTTAATTAAAAATTCGAACAAAGAAGATATTAATTAAGATATTTAGTTTGTTCGGTGTCCTCAATTTATCAACCTAAATATAGTATTTGAATTGACGAGGCCGTTACTCGATGAAAATCTATTGCTAATAATATGTTTGAGAAATGGAAGTCTGAGTTTAACGATTTTCACATATTGTAAAACAACAACAGTTGCACAACGTGTTTCGCTGACACTACAGCTTCTTCAAACTCAGAGTTTAATTTCTCGAACATGTCCATATAGTATGATTGAGAATAGACACCGTTGTCATAAAATTAGAATATTATATACAAATAATTGAAGTAAGGAAATATATATGTGTACAGGACCTGCCCGACGGTGCAAGGAGTGCATGGCACGCGGGCGGCATTCTAAAAAGGGACATGAAAAAAAAGGTATTTATAAACACATCCACATAGTGCATATTTATAAACACATCCACATAGTGCCACAGATATGCTGTCAAATTATCTTGTGAACAGAATGCAGGCTGTGAATTATAAAGACCGGACCTCTGTTTTGTTGAATTTGAATAGAGGAGTTCTACAAGGATCAGTACTGGGTCCAAAGTTGTTTTCTTTGTATACTCTGAGATATCCTTCGGCCTTTTTATCATGTTCTCATCACTTTTTTGCTGATGATACACAGCTTTACATCTCATTCAGACTGGAAGAAGCTCAGCAAGCAGTAGCTGCGGTAAACTATGATCTATCTTAAATAGCTGAATTTTCTAAAAAGCATTGTTTGAAGCTCAATGGCGGAAAGACGGTGGGGATTATTTTTGGAAGCAGAACAGGTAGGGAAGTTTTCAAAACCTGCTTTTCACATCAAATTAAGCTTGAAGATAATATCATAAAATTCAAACATGTAATAAACAATCTAGGCTTGTATATAGATGAAGACTTAAGATTCACGACTCATATTAATAAATGTCTTCAGAGAGCTTTCATAAATTCAAAGGTTATATATCAAAACAGGCATTGTTTCACAGGACCTTTAAAAATACTCCTGTGTGATTCCTTAGTCTTGGCACACTTCAATTATTGCGACAGTCTTTACAATTCTTGTTTAACAGTTGCAGATAGTGAAAGGATTCAGAGAATGTAAAATTCTTGCCTTCGGCTAATACATGGGGTGAGGAAGTATCAGAGAATCAGTCACAAAATTGGGCAGACGGACTGGCTCTGTATGCAATGGAGAAGGTACATTCATTCAGTTTGTTTATACCACAAAATTATAAGATTAAAGACTCCACCTTATCTTTATAATAAAATTACTTTCAGAACGGATGTCCATAATCTGAATTTAAGACGAAAAAATATACTTGTTATCCCTAAGCACACGTCAAAGTTTTTAGAGCGATCATTTTCTTTCAGTATAGCAAGCTCCATCAATAAATACGCGTCCTGTTTAAACTGGTCCACAGGGAGACTTAGAAGACATCTATTCGATACGCTGAGTGGAACCTAGTCTAGCCCCATGTGTAGAGCATCATTTTTTTAATTGTTTTTTTTTACATATAGTTTTTTCGTTTCAACGCCGCAATATTCACGTTGTCTTTGTACTTTAGTCATTCTTCATTTTTGTATATTAGGTTTTGTATATTATTTCCAATTCAACTTGTTGGATAATAGTATAGTTTAGTTTAGTTTAGGTTTAGATAGTAAGTGAAACTTCCTAGGTTAGCTGAACAGACAGCCAGAGAATTGATACATTGGATGTAGATTTTTCTGGCTGAACTGAAACTCGCCTAGAGTATTGGGTAACAACGTAATGTTAATTTTTCTATTTCTGCTTAATAAAATCCTATTATTATTATTATTATTATTATAGATGCGCATCTATATAAAACTATTACTCTGGACGGCGTTAATATGCCGACATAGGAGTTACCCCTTTGTCGATATAAGTCAGCATTACGGCAATAAAACAGTAGATTTTGGGAAATAAGCTAGGCTTAAAAACTAGGCTACAGGCGGTAGTCTTTACAGACAAAAATATTGTATTTTTGTGCTTTGTTCGATAATCTCTTACGTATGCCGCCGGCATGGCGGTATATATACCAGGACAATTTTGAAACCGGTATGAATTTAATTTAGTTGTTACCTAATTGAATGAAAGTATGAAGTAAGAGTGAAATAAATCTGAAACAATAGTTAATGTGGTCGAGTGCTTTTTGTGAGTTTGAAGTTTAGAAACGTTAGTATTTTTCATCATTTCAAAACTCAAGCTCTTATTACTATTTCATTTATTTTTGACTAGTTTAGTTCATATTCATAACTTTTATATCTATAACTAACTATATCTAAGTTCAAAGTGCTAATAAAGAATAAAAGATATATATATATATATATATATATATATATATATATATATATATATATATATATATATATATATATATATATATATATATATATATATATATATATATATATATATATATATATATATATATATATATATATATATATATATATATATATATATATATATATATATATATATATATATATATATATATATATATATATATATATATATATATATATATATATATATATATAATGTATTCATATATAAAAGTATAGGTCGTGCTTGAGTCCAAGAAATTGAAAATTATTAACAGGAACAAGTGCAGCATACATTTACAAATGCATTTTCCTGTTATTACTTGGAAAGCGTGGCAAATTATGGAAGTCGAGCTGACTACTCTGTCGAATGAAAAATCTAATTCAAACGTCGCTATTACTGCGCTACTTCCCCTGGTTTCAAAAGCTCGTATACCTGCTAAATAAAGAGGACTCATAAATCAAAGTACTTAATTTATTACCGAAATTTATCACTTGTCTTCTAAGGCTCACAAACTGTTCATGCAGTATTTGAATTCACTTCATCCGATTAATTTGTTATGTCAATGTAAGAGAACGTTTCGATAAATTTTCAGTATTTGAAAATAATAGTTGTTAAAGATTCAGTGTCAGTAACAAACAAAATTTTCATCAAAATATTTGACTTTGTGCTGTGTTCTTAAGCGATCAATTGAATAAGTTTAGTGTCAATAACAAACAAAATTTTCGTCAAAATATTAAATTTTGTTTCAGTGTTCCTAAGCTATTAATTGAACAAGTTTAGGTCAGTAAGAAACAAAAGTTTCGTCCAAAAAGTAAAGTTTGTTACAGTGTTCCTAAACAATCAATTAGCTCTTAGGTCAGTCAGAAACAAAATATTCGTGAAAATATTATACATTGTTGCAGTGTTCCTAAGCGATCAATCGAACGAGTTTAGTGTCAGTAAGAAACTAAATATTTGTGAAAATATAAGACTTTGTTACAGTCTTCCTAAGCGATTTACTAGAGGAGTTTAGTGTCGGTAAGAAACCTAATTTTTGTGAAAATTTAAGACTTTCTTGCAGTGCTCCTAAGCGATCAATCAAACGAGATAAGTGTCAGTGAGAAACAAAATTTTTGTGAATTATAAAACTTTGTTACAGTCTTCCTGAGAGATCAACTAAAGAAGTTTAGTGTCGGTAAGAAACATAAATTTCTTACTAGACATTATTGTAGTGTTCCTTACCGATCAATTAAACAAGGTTAGTGTCAGTTAAAATCAAAGTTTTCGTGAAAATAATAGACTTTGTTGCAGTGTTCCTAAGCATTCATCCATATAAATAATAACCGCACTCTACATTGTTTGGCTTCTCTGATAAGACGAATTTTTTCAGCGATCTATAGCCGTAAACATGCCATTTTAAAATCAACACTTGACTTAAATAGCATTTATTCAATTTTTATAACGATCCTAAAGCATACGATTTTAAATACTCCATAACTATTCCTACATAGATTTGCTGTTTCATATAATTATGTAATTATAAGTTTATCTCTAATGATTTTCAAGTCAAGTCAAAACGAGTTGAAAATATCTGCTAAAATAAAATATTTAAACGCTGAATTCAATCAAGTGCCAAGTTGTTTAGATATTTTTCCATCTAAGCGTAGGTACATAACCTAATGATACTTTTTTAGCCTCTCGAGTATTTATAACTGCAGGTCACTAAATTGAAACCCAATAAATCGAATTACAATTTCGCAACGAATATCAAAATAAAATGTGAATATTACGCTATAGAATAAAGTATAACCTTCAAATTAAAACACACTTGACTTTAGTTTCATTATATAAAAATATTTAGATACTGTACCGATTCAATTTAGAAAAGAAGTAGAAAACGAAAACCGTACCTTGAATTTCTTAGACGTTCAGATTGCTAGGAATTTGAATGCTCTTACTTTTAACATTTATAGAAAACCAACCTTCACAGATACTTTAATTCACAGCGACAGTAACCGACACATTAAAATAAAACCCTGTGCTTTTCATTCTTTCATACATAGGTTGTTCATTCCATTATCGGAAACAAATTTTCAAACCGAAGTTAATACAATTAAATTATTAGCCAACAATAACTGTTACAAGGAAAGTCTTATCGATAAGCTCATTGGGAAATGACGAATAAAGAATCTGTTGCATTCAATATACCCCACGCAAACTATTGATGAAGAACAAAAATACTTCCCAATAAATTATGTGCCGAATTTGAGTAGCAAAATTTGTAACAGACTATCGAAAAATATCGTTAAAAGAATTTGTACAAATAAAAGAAACTTGAAGTCATTCTAAATAAATGACTAAATCATAAATAAAGGTATCGTACAGGTGTACGTGTTTATTAAAGAGTCAATTATATTTTAACTAATTCATTCAATATACCCCACGCAAACTATTGATGAAGAACAAAAATACTTCCCAATAAAATATATTCCGAATTTGAGTAGCAAAATTTGTAACAATCTATCGGAAAATAGCGTTAAAACAATTCGTACAAATGAAAGAAATTCGGAGTCATTCTTGGTCAAGGTCAATAATAAAGAAAAATCTAACATCGGAGAAAATAGTGCTGTTCACAAAATATTTTGCGACGAATGTCCTGCATTCGATATTGGACAAACAGGCAGGAATATAAACATTCGTTTTGAAGAACATAAAAAGTCAATTTTACAAAATCAAATACCACTGGCTTCTCCAAACATTGTATAAAATTTAAACATTCCTGGATTTCAACAAAACCCAATTGTTGCATTTAGGTAATAAAGGAAAGCGCCTTGACATTCTTGAAATTCTCGAAATAAGTTCCGCCCATAACAGTAAATTACCCCTTGTAAACGAACAAATTGATTTTCAGGTATCAACTTTGCTTTTGTCTGTTTTATAAAATAAGATGTAATACTCTCCTGTAGTCAGTCTTGATAATGATTTCATAACACAAAACATGTCGACTATTCTTTACTGCTAAATACAGAATCTAAATATTTTTATATAGGTACTCAGTGAAACTTAAGCCAAGTGTGTTTCATTTTAAAGTTTATACTTTATTCTATATGATGTTTCACTAAGTGATGTGCGAGAATTCAATCCCAGTTATTACGCTATAGTTTCAGTAAGGCAGAAACAATTTCCGAATAAATAACTAAATTTATTAATAGGTGTTCATTAGCCGAACTGTGATAGAATATGTGTGTATGTAATGAAGAATTGTTGCTAGAAACGTATGAAAAAGTAGGTACAATTAAAAGCTTAGTATTGATACTGAGGACATTTGAATTTATGAAAAAAAGAAGTTGAGATTGAAAATAAGAATAGCTAAACTACCAAGTAAGTAGTATTAAGAGAGGACTTGGTGATAGATATAATTAATTTGAAGTACTAGGCTGTATACGTTGACAAATTTGGGACAGAGTCTTCTCAAGTCGCCATAACAAATCACATGCTTAATCAGAGTTAGTTGAGGGCCTTCCAAAAGTACTAACTAGATTCAATATTTTTTTTTCATTTCCGGTACGCTCCTGAGTATGTTTTTTTCTAAAGAACATAGTAACATACACTACAGTCGTTATTTTCAGAGTCTATCTACAGAAATAATTCAAACAGTATTTCTATCAACTGATAACATCCAAAATTTAGATTTGAATTGAAGTGTATTTTAAATATATCCATGTTAAAGAAATATTTCAATTATCTGAAAAATTAATAATCAATTTTAATATAAAGTATGATAATTCTCAACATTTTTCTGTTGCGATTATAGAAATGGAAAAAGTGCGTAAGCGGTAGAGCTCTGGCACTGAGGTCGTATTTTCCCCTGATTACTGATTTCTTTTACCAATGAATTATTAATCCCTTAAGTCACGGGATAAGGTCACTGCGGGGGCCAGCCAAAAATTAAAGAAATTCATTCATTACCATGGTGGAGGTTGAAGAGAACAAATGAAATCATTAAAATGTACATTCCTAACCTCAACTCAATCCACGAAAGAATTTTCAACTCTTACTTAAAATGCAGAAGTTCATGAACAACGAAAAAAATCTTAACGACTTGTAGAAAAAAAGTGTATACCACAAAGAGGAACGTTCATAACATCAATTTAATATAAGTACAAATTTTTAACCCTCTAACTCAAATTAGAGGGAGATTGAGGGGTGCAAAAATCTTTCAAAAACCTATTTCATTTTGCTTCATATTGCCTCCAAAAACACTTCCGCGCTACACTATTCCCCAAAGTTTGAAGAGTCATTAATTAAACAAAATCTATTCTATTATTTTCAGGATAAATATGACCAAAAATTACGTGAAATACTTTTTAATTAGCAAGTAATTGAAGTATTCAAATATCCATTAAATATGTAAATGCTATGAAATATTTGTTAATATCCAAGTTTAAGTAGAGTTCGAGAAAAGTATTCTACGAAAACACATACCCATGTAAATGAGAAAGCTTTGTTTTTGAATATTTGCAACAACCAGAAATCAACTTATTTTCCACACTATTGGTTGCTTGGAAGCACAATTCATCATGATTTTTCAGAAGCCTGTCTAATTACTCAGAAGACTATGCTGCTGTGGATTTGTGAGTTATTTCGTTTAGTGAAAATCTCTCTTACAAATTCATCCATCTTGATTTCATTTCATAAATTAGTGTCAGGTAACTGAACTCGTGTAATTAATAAGTCAACTTTCGAAACTCCAAGCTGTAGAAATCAAATAATATTAGTCCTGACTTTCTTGATGGACTCAAAAGATACCGTAATTAATGACATAGAAGGTGCATAACAATTTCACAATTTTGAGACTGAAATTGAATTATTTGTTGATGATATTTATTGTCAAGATAATTTGTAATTTACATTTAAAAATATTTGAAAAAAATTATGGATTCTTATATTCAACTTTATAAAGTCGATGACACTCTATTGGAAACAAATGCTTTTTGAATATATTGGCAGACAAGTTCGAAACTGTTCACCAGGCTGGCTCCAATTGAGTTGAAGATTTGTACGTGGGTTTACTTGATGTTAGAGGATTGCAATTTGGTATAATTTATTTAAATATTTTAATTTTATCTCTTTTCCGTAACCTCCACTTTTTTAATTCAGAAGATTCTTGTAGGTTCCTCGGATTTAAAGCTTCATTCACCTTCACAGCCACTCTGAATCGACTTAGTAGGTTAAGAATTTGTACTTAAGAAGAACAAAAATGAGAAAAAAAATACGAACCTGATAACGAGCTCGTTTACGCATGCATTTTTTTACAAATATCTTATATAAATTGAAATTATTTATTTCTTGCAAGGAAAAATATCGTCTTCCATATACCTTATATCAGAATATAATTATAAACAGAGGTCAAGTGGTTTGAGGTCTGGAAAATTATTCAGATATTTCCAGATCATTAATCTGACGACACAGAAACTTCAAAACAATACTCTTTATTCACAATACTTAAAACTTCATGTACATAATAACTGTCAATATAATAACTGTTTTTGGTTCAATTCACCATAAGTTCAAGAAAATCATTATATTGAAATATATATTTGAGTATACTTTTTCGATTCTGAAGTCATGTAATGTGATGAATGTATATAATTATCTTTCATCATAATATTGAACCCATTTTTTTATGAGCATATTATTATTTGTTTTTCAAAAGTTACTAGTAATATTGCGTTATTCATAGAAAGGCTTATCTGATATCCACTGGTATTTAATACAACCCGTTTTGTTCTATAAACTATTTATTAAACTATCTATTCGAAATAAAATACCCCAAGTTATGTTGTGCCATAGAAAATGTCGTTAAAATTATACACCATTAAATTTAATATTCCTTTCCAAAATAGTGCTTACAGAACCATTAAAATTCATCAGATTATATAGCTGTTCATAATTCTGACACGTATATTGGATTGTGTTGATGATGCTATATAACTTTCAGTTAATACTCATTTTTACTTGAACCTTAATCTTGTTTAAAAATAAATTAATTTTTGTTGAAATATTCTTGATCTAGTTGTTTGATGAAAAGAGTTCCATCTAGAAACAAAGTTTAAGTATATAGGTATAAAAACGCATTTTTGATCACTTGTATAGGTCAGATAGTTTTATCGTTATTATTAATGAGAATATGAGAAGAATTAACATATTAAATATTAAGAATAAAGTGTAAACTTTAAAGTAAAACACACTTGGTTTATATTTCACTATACAAAAATATTTAGATACTGTATTTAGCAGTAAAGAATAGTCGACATGTTTCGAGTTATGAACTCATTATCAAGACCGACTACAGGAGAGTATTACATCTTATTTTATGAAACAGTCGGAAGCTAAAGTGATACCTGAAAATCAATTTGTTCGTTTACAAGGGGTAATTGACTATTATGGGCGGAACTTATTTCGAGAATTTCAAGAAGGTCAAGGCGCTTTCCTTTGTCACCTTAATGTAACAATTAGGTTTTGTTGAAATCCAGGAAATGATTTGATTTTATACAATTTTCGGAGAAGCCAGTGGTATTTTTATTTTGTTCATAACTCGAAATATGTTGACTATTCTTTACTGCTAAATAGAGTATCTAAATATTTTCATATAGTGAAACATAAGCCAAGTGTGTTTTATTTTAAAGTTTATACTTTATTCTTTATGATGTTTCACCAACTGATGTGCGAGAATTCAATCTCAGTTATATTAAATATTATTTGAACAGGCCAAAAGTCTATGTTAAGGATATACAACAAAAATAAAATAAAACAGATTGACAACAAGGATTGTTAGTCTATTCTGATATAATATATTTAATAAAATATATAAGAGCAAGGACGTGAGTAAAAGTTGAACATAAAAAATTTTTCGATATAGTCAAATGAACAATTCCTTGTACCAATTCATTAAATTCTCTGGAACTTTAGAAGCAGAAAATTTCACATAGTTTCAGACGACGATTGCTGAGTATCAGAACTAAAAGCTATCGTTCTTCAACGCCAGGTCTGTCCTCGAGATCAGAGAAATATTTAAGTGAGTAATTGTATTGAAACAGTTCTAACGATGGCTTTTAGTACTAATTGAATTTAAATACGGAAAATGCATTTCTAGTGAAAACGGATTCTTACTCTCGCATATTTTCGAACGAAGAGTTCTATCGTTATTAGAAGTTTCCTGAAATGGAATTTCTTCTCATTAAAATTGTTTTGATAGTAGCAACTTCCTTGTGATTGGATTCACTATGAAACTGAGCAATTACAGATTTTGCAATACCCCCAAAACCAGTGCTGGATTAACGTTTTTGGGGCCTATAGGCTGAGAAGTGCCTTGTTAACCCTCTCGCTCACATTGTCCTCAGTTGAGGACAACCTACTTTGGATTTTTTCCTATGAAGTACCGCTTGCTCTTACTTTTCTGTCATATTGTCCTCAGTTGTGGACATCATATTCTTCCAAATGAATATATATGCTGCCATCTACAAGCTGATGAAAAAAATATTCATGCATTTGAAATATAGGTTTCCGTAGGGTAGCTATGACAGCAGTGTAGCGCTCTAATGTTTATTTTTTTGTTGGCTATATTCGTTAGACCATGTGTTTGAAAACTGTTTGTTTACGTTCAAAATAAATGTAGACTTGTTCCAAAGCCATTGCGGTAGGTGATTTTGGTGCATATTGTAATCAGCGATTTTTGAAAGTGTGGCGTACTAGTTTGAGGACATTGTGAACTAGAGGTAAAGGCAACATCTGGGTGAATAAAACAGCACTTTTTTAAAATTATTATTAGAATACACAATGAAACATATTGATATTTTACCATTTTTAAAATATTTCTGAATTTTTTTTCCCCCCATCAGCTCATGATGTCCTCAATTGGGGACATGTCATAGTGCCCAAACGGAGCATTTTCAAAATCTGACATCAACATCAAAAATTTTCTAAAAATCATAAGTTGCATTACAGTAAATTTGAGATTTTTCGCTCCAATAGTTTTAATTCGTGACCGAAAGGGTTAAGGGGACACAAATCCCCAAATTTCACGGTTCGCTATTATGTGGTTTTTATACTTTTATAGGCTGAGAAGTGCCTTGTTAAGGGGACACAAATCCCCAAATTTCACGGTTCGCTCTTATGTGGTTTTTATACTTTTATAGGCTGAGAAGTGCCTTGTTAAGGGGACACAAATCCCCAAATTTCACGTTTCGCTATCATGTGGTTTTTATACTTTAGTATGAATTGCGGGTCATAGATTATTAAATTTATATAGCATAGCGAAAAAAAAATTGAATTTCGAGATTTAAAGGTATCGTAGTGTATCAGGTGTACGTGTTCATATTAAAGAGTCAATTGTATTCTAAATAATTCATTCAATATACCCCACGCAAACTATTAATGAAGAACAAAAATACTTCCCAATAAATTATATGCCGAATTTGAGTAGCAAAATTTGTAACAATCTATCGAAAAATAACGTTAAAACAATTCGTACAAATAAAAGAAATTCGAAGTCAATCTTGGTCAATATTAAAGAAAAATCTAACATCGGAGAAAACAGTGGTGTTTACAAAATATTTTGCGACGAATTTCCTGCTTTCTACATTGGACAAACAGGAAGGAAGTGTTCTTCAACACATTCGTGTTGAAGAACATGAAAAGTCAACTTTACAAAATAAAAATACCACTCGCTTCTCCGAACAATTGTTACATTCAAGAAAAGCTCCTTGACCTTCTTGAAATTCTCGAAATAAGTTCCGCCCATAATAGTCAATTACACCTTGTAAACGAACAAATTGATTTTCAGGTATCACCTTTGCTTTTGTCTGTTTTATAAAATAAGATGTAATACTCTCCTGTAGTCAGTCTTGATAATGAGTTCATAATTCGAAACATGTCGACTATTCGTTACTGCTAAATACATTATCTAAATATTTTTATATAGTGAAACATAAGCCCAGTGTGTTTTATTCTAAAGTTTATACTTTATTCTTTATGATGTTTTACAAAGTGAATTCGATCACAGTTATATTGGTCTAATCTTCCAGAGCTCAGGCTTGCATAGAGCTCCCTATTGTTACTTTGCTTTTACTAGTACAATATATTTATTTATAATTTAATGCTCAGTACTGAAAAAAATTGTTTTACTGAATTAAAACTTTTCTAGATTCATTTTTAGCAAAATCTTCAAAATATTCAATTATATATTGCTAACGTCAATTTCCCTCATAATATCGAATTTCGTGCTGAGAATAATTTCAATTTCAATTCGGAGAGGGGTTCCTTGAGTGGGAGAGGGGGGCTATAGGCTACAGCCTACTCCTGGCTATTGGTAAATCCGGCCCTGCTCAAAACGATTTTTTTGAATTATAACATATAACACTAACTTAAACAGAAGAAATATTCGAACTTTCATATGCAGCAGTGGCGTAGATAGCTTTTTGCGATGGGGGGGGATATGACTTTGTGTAAAATTCCATAAGTTTTTCGTCTTAAGTTTTATTTGTTTATAAAAATAATCTTTCATGTAGGTCAAAAAAAGCAGAAAAAATTTTGTTAGGCTTAACATCGCCTTGACGAATTAAATGTTTCTTCCACACTTTCAACTAACGAGAACAGCAGGTGTGGCAGTAAACATTTTTCCGGTATGTCCGGAATTTAGTGGTTCAAAAATTAATCTGTTGGGTAATGACTTAGATTCAAGCCCACTGGCCGTTCGGAACCGGCGTTAAACTGTAGGTCCCTGGAGTTAATAAAAATAGTCTAGTCAACAAGTGCTTTTTTGTTCAACTTTTTTCAGCAGTTTCGGAAAAATAAAAGCAAAGTGTTATTCGATTTGGAGTAGCATGTGGATGTTTTTTGAGAAAATTAAAAATTCGCAACCGAAAATTGTGAATGTTATAAACAATATACCTACTGAAAAAAAGGGGATTGGATTTTTGCCTATATTTCAAAAAATAATTGAGAATTTTGAAATCTGAAGAAAGATTCAGAAAGAAGAAGAAATTTTCCAATTTTTCAAAAAGAAAACTTCCGGAACTGTAGAATCAATATTCATAATTTTCTCAGAGAGTTAAAAATACTGCTGAAAAGGGGTAACTTTGTTTGAGCAAGTCACGCCCATTTAGGACACTTTAACAATAAACATTATTTAACCATATAAAATATGAAAAGTTACTGAATCGGTGGATGAACAATAATCCGGCGAAAATAGAAATTTTTTTATTAGTTATGCAATAGTTAATTAACAATTTTTTGGTGCTTGAACATGAAATTTGTGATAACTGTTTTAGTATAGATCTGAGATTATTTCATTCTTGGAAATATTAAAGTAAATCCCTGTTGAAAAAACAAAAAATTTCAATTTTTCAGTTTTTTATCAACAATTTACGTAGTTTCGCAAAATTAAAATGAAATTTTTGTTTATGAATTCAATGGTTCGTTCTTTATTATCGGAAGCTACATGGAAGTGGTTGTTTTCAATATTCATCTCCTATTGTGTAAAAAATTGTTATAAATAAATGCGTTGTCTATAAGAGAATCAGGAAAAAAAAGTTATGGTTAGAGTGTTCAATTTTGCAACTAAGTAAATTGTTAGTAGAAAACTAAAAAATCGAATTTTAGAATGGGGATCTATTCTGAGATCTTTCGAAACTAGCTCCAAGAAAGGAAAAAAATATCAGATTTATAGTTTAACAGTTGACACACTTGCAATGTTCTTGTTCAAGCAGCAAAAAACTATTGCATGCGCGAAAAAAAATCGATAAAAATTTGCTTTCGCTAGATTATTGTTCATCTACCTATCCAGTAAGAATTTGAAATTTTTCATTCCTTAATTTCCATATTCAATATAGTTAAATAATGTTTATTGTTGAAGTGTCCCAAATGGGCGTGACTTTCGCAAGCCAGATTACCTGTTTTCAGCCGTATTTTTACCCCTCTGAAAAAATTATAAATATTTATCCTACAGTTCCGGAAAATTTCTCATTGGAAATTTCCTCCTCTTTTTGTATCTTTATTCAGATATCAGAATATCTTTTAGTTTTTGAGATATTTGAAAAAACAAACTGTTTTCTTTCAGTAAATTGTTTATCACTTTTACAATTTTCCCGAACGGAACTTAATTTTTTTCAAAAACTATCACCATGCTATTTGCTCATATTCTTGAGCAAGACTGATGAAAAAAGTTGAACACAAAAGCACTTGTGAACTAGACTGTATTCTCATGATTAGCAAATATTTCTCCAAGATTCATGATGTAGAAGTCCAGCCATCACAAGAAAATTTTTACTAACTCGACCTATTTTTCAAAGAGCTCATATTTCGATACCTAGGTACTCTACCTTAAAAAAATATTCGAAATATTAAATATTGATTAAAAATCCTCTATGAGCAGAAGTGACGCTCCTCGAATGTGAACAACAATTTAATCGGTCACTAGGACCAAAAAACGTGTTTGAAAGAGCTTATAATTGACTGAAATGGAAAATTTTATGTACGAAGGAAGAAGTCAACCAAACCCTCATCGCACTTTTTCTCTTTCTAAATTTTATACTACCTATACTATTGAACAAAACTGCTTTATATATAATACTACACCATTAAACAAAAGCTCGAGCACTTTTGTTTGATAGTAAGTATAGTATACTATTTAGAAAGAGAAGTGCGTGGAGATTTTGGTTGGCTTCTTCCTTTCGAAATGAAAACTTTCCATTAGAGCCATTTGAACTTTTTAAACACTTTTTTGCTCATAGTGACCGATGAAACTTACTAATTCAACATTGAATAAAATATGCTCAAAACTACTAGTTACTTTATAATGTTAAAATTATGTCCGTTCCTGATTGGTCGGCCTGTTTGAAGCGCGGAAATTATAAAATACTCAATTGCACAGCCGTCACAAAACATATCTATGTAAAGCTACATAGATACGAAGACCTTTATTCAGTTATATTATAATTATCGTAGGCTCATGGGGGGGATTGATCCCCCCCCTATCTACGTCACTGATATGCAGAATAACTTCAACCTAATGAAATCAGAATATAGGTACCTAACGTATTCGGAAAGAAACGAATGAAATTCTATCCATCCCATGTTTCAGTCTTGATCAAATTGTTCGAAATAATTGGGCAATTCATCTTCTCGCGCGTATAAAATGAACTTTATTGCCGGAAAATTAAATAGTATTATAGCGTTATAACTTTTTGATGTCCAATTAAAGAAAGTTTCATGTTCTTTGTCGATGAACCAAATTTTTCCACTATTCTCTGCGAATGTTCGTCGCTGATATTTGCCAGATTATAATGTTTGAATGGAGTCGTGGAGCCCATTAAACATGTTGTCAACGTTTTACTATGCGTGCCTGTATTTGTCTTCATGCTAATTACAAGGCATATAAACAATGGGTCTATCAAAATTCAGTAGAGTGCTCTGGCTCTTGTAGTCTATTAGAACTGCGTTTCTACTAATCGATAATCCTATTTTATGCATGATCTGTACTACGCATCTGAAATATTTCAAACAATTAATGAAAAATTATCGCACCGCATGTAATTAATTTGAAAAATTTGAATCGAAATTGATTTGAAGTTTTTGTGGAATATAATGAATTTTTTGGAGGCTAATTCACATAGATATTTGAAAACAGTAGCATACATTATTTTAGTATTTTTTTATGTGTAACTATAGAATATTCCATAAAATTTTTGAAATGTTAGTACGAACATTACATATATATCAATTCTTTATGAAATATCGTAACAATTTTTTCCATATATGTCTCATATGATTCTTATTTCTTCTTTGGATTTCATTCTGAAAATATTTTTGACACATATTAACTAAATTCCGATTTTCACATTTACAAAAATCACTTTGAATTATTTATGACACTAATCGCTAATTACAAAGTGAATTTGTACTGTAATTAAAAATTCATAATTTTGTTATTGTAATGACGATCAGGAATGCAAACAATACAATGATGTTTTGATAATTCAAGTCAATGATGTCAATCTGAAGAAAAATCAAGAACATATATTCTTGAATTTGTTTTGAGTCTATTATTTATTTATTTATTTTACAAATGAATACAAACAGGCAACGCCCACATACAGTATTCACTCAAGTAAATAGCATATTGTGCAAATGATACATTAAAAATAATGAACAACTTCGAATATAAAAGATATACAATAACAATAAACAATCTTGAACCAAAAAAAAATCTGAGGATGTCAAAAATCAACAAGCATTAACTGAACAAAACGCTTCAGCACAGTTACAGAAATCTTTGCTTCAATAAGCTGAAGGTATTTAAGGATCTATTGAACATATATATCTCAGCAAAAGACCCATTATATATATATATATATATATATATATATATATATATATATATATATATATATATATATATATATATATATATATATATATAAAGATTTCGCTGGTTGTTCACAAAACAATGATTCGAGGCACAAAAATTAACTTTCACTCCAAATGAAAATTTTCTTAACAACTAACAGATTTCATTGAAACCCATACTCAATAAATTTCGTGGAAGGCTTCTGTGAGGATTGAAGGACAATTAGGTTAATGTCGCCAGAATGAAATATTCAGATATTTTCTGCAATTTGCGTTGGAATTGTTTCTATATGGATCGATACACGCACGATGAATATCGTTACTTTTCATTTGGAGAATGTAAGAAGCATTATTTCTTCACTAAACAAATTTTGGACTATATTTTATAATCATTCGACATTGCAACTTGTAGCCAAATTTGAAAAAAGTGGATCAGTAGGAGACGCAAGGATGACCACGAACGTGTGCAGGCAAGTGTTCATGAAGCATCAACAACTTTTACAAGAAGGAGTTATTTGCAGCTAGGAATCAGATGACGATCACTGCAGCGTTTTTGAATTAAGCTCTGCACATGCATATGTTACTGTAAAAGACAGAAGTTGGGTAAAAGCTAGGTTTTATCGGTGAAACCTAGGATTTATCAACGTGTGTTGGTAAATGCCAGGATTTTATTAAAAATGTTTCGGGCTTTTACCATCACAGTTTGGTACATGCTAGGTTCCACCAAGGACGGTTGGTAAATATTGGTTTTATTTGGATTAAACAATGCAATCAGTAATCATTTACTTCAATTACATATCAGTCAAAACCTCACACAATTTTTCATGATTTTTTACAAAATACTTTTGGCATAGTAAAAAAAAAATAACAAAAGCAGCGTTCCTCACAAACAGATCGATTACTATGGCTAAGCTAACTGAATCAGTATTTTTCTTATTATTTATTATTTTTAAAGAACAAATTGAATGAAAATGTAATTAATAAATTGTCCTTTATTGTAAACAACATTTTATTTGTTACAACATGGAGAGCTATGCTGGCATTTAGAATTACACAATAATCCTGAAGATTTGCAAGCGCATTTTTTGTCAAGTATTTTTCGAGGCAGTTACATTTGTTTGAATCCTAGCTCTCCGTTCAACGACAATCCTCTGACAACTTCTCTATCTTGCGTCTAGACAGGTCTATTTTTCAACATTTACCTAGTCTCTGAGGAAAAACCTAAGAGTTACCGACTGAACAGTGGTAAAAGTTCGAAATGGACGATGGTCATAGAGCAATTTGAACTTTTACCATTAAGAGTTGGTAAATCTAAGGTTATACTGTAAAATCTTAGGATTTACCGAAGATCGGAGTTTTACAGTAATATGCATATAAAATTCAGATGATGTAACAACTGCATTCAGCAGACGTCAATGTGCGTCTGAATTCAGTCGAGCCATATTGAATCGTGCAGACATAGGGGAAGGATTTATGAACAATTTGTGGATTTCAAACGAGGCATATTTCCACTTATGTGACTTTGCAAACAAGCGAAATTTGCGGAGTTGGGGTACACAGAATTCACGAATAATTCACTAAAGGCCTCTCCGTAGCGAAAAGGTAACGCCATTTCAGCTCAAAAATAATTGGGTTGTATTTTTTCCATGTAAAAGTATTCTCGCACTAACTGTATCTGGAGATAGTCAAAAGGAAATGCTGAAAAAACTTTTTTACTACAACAAAAGAAAAATCAACAATATTGGTTCCAACAAAGCAGTGGTACACTGCCTATGCTGTCAAAGCCAAAATTGTTCTTTTGATGGCACATTTCTCGAATCGATTAATTTCATGAAACGAAGACTTAAAATGGCTACAAAATCTCTAACGTTCTATGATCTCTATATTTTTAGATTATTTTTAGTATATTGTGAACAAGCCGTTATGCTTTGAACAATTATTAGTGAATATTGGTTTAGAGCATTAGAGGATATCTCAAAAAATTTGACATATGAAAGGTTATGAGAGAAGTGCTATATACAGTGTGGCCCATTTTTAATGTTAAATTTGGAGTTATGAACCGATTGCAACTATGTTTCTTTCGAAATGTGAAGTACTAAAAGGTCTACATTGGGACAAAATTTGGTATGTTCAGTCCAATTTTCAGGACATACTACGATATTTTTTCTCAGTCGAAATTCGGAATTTGTTATTAGTGATTTTTGTATTGAAAAAAATTACCACGACACTAGATTCAGTTATGAGAACTCAAAGTTCGAAAACTCATACTCAATCACAAAAAAGCACCCAATATCAACAGATAGAAATATTTTTTTTGGCAAAAAATTGAATAGCTTGAATATTTTTACTGAAAATAACGAAATTACATTCAAATTTCCACGCAAATCAACTAAAACTAAGACCTGATCTTAGTTGCCATTGAAATGATATTACGGTTTGACTCTTCTGAAAGATTCAACAATATTCACCTTACAGTTCTTCGAATTATTTTGTGTCATGGCTGTAAGATTGAGCGTAAGAGAAAAAATTGAAATTATACGCCTTTCCGCAGATGACTTTAGAACTGCTGAAAAGCTTCGCAGAGTATTTATCTGGAGGCGCTTTATTGTTGAAATCTTTAAAAAAATGTTTCTATGGCTAACTGTTAATATTGGGTGTTTTTTGGGACTTTCGAATGTGAGTTTCCGAATTTAGAGTTCTCATAAGTTGGTTATGAATGAATATTAATTATGAAATTTTGGTCATACCTATTTGGGGACACGCTGAATCCAGTGGCGTGTTAATTTTTTCAATAAAAAAATGGAAAATTCCGAATTTCGACTAAGATCAAATATCGTAGTATGCCCTGAAAATTGGAATAAACATTTCAAATTTTCTCCCAAGGTAGACCTTTTAGTGCTTCATATTTAAAAAAAACATGGTTGCAATCGGTTCAAAACTTCAAATTTAACAGGGGTGGTTAAATTAAAAATAGGTCACTCTGTATATATATATATATATATATATATATATATATATATATATATATATATATATATATATATATATATATATATATATATATATATATATATATATATATATATATATATTTATATCATACATTTTCTATTATTTGCTTGTAGAAAGAAATATTCAGTTCAGCACTAAATGTATCTTCCATAATATTGGTTTCAGAATCGACCCTAAAACTAACCAATCAACTTTTACGATAAGATTTATGTCCGGCTAACGCGGTCTATACTTATATATTAATTATACTCCTCAGATAGGCAGTAAATGAATCTAGGTTATGAGCCTGAACACAAGAAAGAGAAAGATTAATCCATTATGTGTCCTTCAACGGTAAAACAGATTGAGGGTATAAAGGAAATATTTATATATCACTATAGTCACACCGAATGCGTATTAAATGTTTATATTAAGTAATTGGATAAGCCAAAATTTAACGAGAAATATTTTGAATGAAATACATGGTTTATAAAATGTCTAGCATAATTGTAATCATCGAATTCAAACTTTTAAACAACTATTTCAACTCTTCTCAAACTCCATGAAAACATTTTAAAACAAACTCTACCGCAGCGAGCTGAATTAGAAGAGCAGGTTTTCATAACGTATCCAGTTTAAAATATATATTCATTAAATTATGATTTTTTTCCATTTTCAAAAATAATGCGCCCCCTAATGTGTAAACAATATTTATTTCCTCCCCGGGGGATCAACCAATTCGTACCAAAACCAATCATATCCAAGGTATCATACGAAACTACGTTCTTACAAACTTTCAACCCTATTTCTATAAAATTACACCCTTTATCGTGTGAACAAAATTTTTTTTCTCCTCCGGGGGGGCCAACCCTCTATCGTACGAAACTACCTACAAAGTTTAAACCCTATGGCACAAAAATTGCGCTTTCTTTCGTTAAACAAGATTTATTTCCCTGGGGTCAACCCCCCAACGAATTCGCATTAAAACCTATTCCATTCAATATATCATACGAAACTACCTACAAAAAACTTTCAATCCTATCGCACCAAAATAACGCCCTTTATCATGTAAACAAGATTTACTTCTTTCTCCAGGGGGTCAACCCTCCAACCAATTCGAACCAAAACCAATCCCATCTAAGATATTTTTCGAAGATACCTAACTACAAACTTTTAAACCTATTACCCCAAAATTGAGACCTTCATCATGTAAATAAGATTTATTTCTTCCCCCAGGGGGTCAACCCCCCCAACCAATTCAAACCAAAACCAATCTCATTCAATATATCATACAAAACTACCTAGATACAAACTTTCAACCCTAGTGCTACAAAATTGCGCCTTCTGTCGTGTAAACAAGATTTATTTCCCCCCTAGGGGGGATAAACCCTCCACCTATTCGAACCAAAAACAATTCCATCCAAGATAAGATGCGAAACTACCTATTTACAAACTGTCAACCCCATTGCTTCAAAATTGCGACCTTTATCGTGTAAACAAGATTTATTTTCCCCCAGGGGGGTTCAACTCCCCAATCAATTCAAATCAAAAACAATCCCATCCAAGATATCATACGAAGCTACCTATTTACAAACTTTCAATCCTTTTGCTTCAAAATTGCGCCCGTTCTCGTGCAAACAACGCTATATATATATATATATATATATATATATATATATATATATATATATATATATATATATATATATATATATATATATATATATATATATATATATATATATATATATATATATATATCAATAAATATATATATATATATATATATATATATATATATATGAAATTGAGTTTTTGGTGCCAAGTATCGTAAAAAGACATGAAACGAAAAACTATCTTGGTCCTAGGTCGAACTTTGCTAAACGCACCCATTTTAATAAGAAGGTTTTCAATGTGAAAACCTGCTAGAAGAGAGTTTATAATGGATTCAAATAGTTGCAAGTCATAGCAAACAGGCAACACATCTGAGGGTGTAGCTTTACAAAGTTTTCCGATTCCGTTAAGAAACGTTCTCTAATAGATTGATGTTCTGGCTGTCGAGTGTGTGTACAGCAACATGAAGTGTATCAACTGCATACCTTGTGAATTTTGTTTCTGGTGGATGGATGGCGATAATGGCTGCAAGACACCTGCCGTGATAAAATCTGTTAGAGTGACATAAATCGGTAACTTTCCTCTTATATTGAACTGAATGAAGGTAAGTGGCTAATGACAGGTCATCAATGACTTCACTGCTCTTTTTTAATTTATTGAAGAAGACCAAGAAGTGTGAAGATCCAGAGCCCCAAGCATAAGAGCAGTAATTTTGGAGAAATTTGGGCGTTATAAAGCAGCAAAAGCAGCTTTGGCGTAATCAGTTTTTTACCACGACAAATATGAGTAAACTTCTGTGCAGTCGACTTGGCAATGGCAAAGACTTGTTCGTGCTTGGTTAAATTGTAGTTAGCGCTGATTCCGAAAAGTTGCACTTAATTGGTTAACTCAATAACTTAGTTTTTCACTAGTAATTGGGGATCAATTATGGAAACTTCTAGTATCTGTGTAGGTTGAGGATAAACCAAGTTACTCGATCACCAGTTAGAAAGTTAAAGTTGCTATTCATTGACTATTTGATGAGATGCGGAATTACAGTTAGACCTCTTATTGATAGTTGATGCTATAAGAGTACTGTCGTCATCGAAGCCCTCAATTTTCTATTCAGTCGAATACAGTAGATCATCACTATCGTAATAGATATAATGATAAAAACTTTAAACTATTAAATTATTAAATTATAGGTGACCTTACACTCAAAATTTCAACCATTAAATCGATATTTGAGAATAGCATTGAAAACTTATAATACCACTGGAAAACATGTTAAAATTTCAAAAGAAAAAACTACACCACAAAATAAGTCAGGAGTCTAAGCTAACTTACTGGTTCATGTCCTAAAGTATATGTTTTCAAAACTGGCAGGAACTTTTGAGTTCGAATATCAGAACATAATTGGAGTAACGACAAGAAAAACTAGATTCTACTTATGCATCACATCTCCTGAAACATAATCATATTTTCAATAGTGAATTTTAAACATTACATATAGAAACGAAAGGCTATAAACTCAGTTTATTAGAAGCTCTTGAATTCAATAGTATGAAACAATCCAATAAATTGTTAAATGACCAATTAGATATGAATAATTCACCGTTGTTAAATCTTTTCTGAATGTAATATTGAATATTTGTACCTGTTGTGTTTTTCTCATATCATTAACAGTTTGCACTATCTAGCTAAGAAATTAGGTTTAGCTTTTTCCCCATTCCTATTTTATTCTTGTAAATGTTAGTATGTACTATACTGTATATCTGAAGAAGCCACTGTGTTTGGCGAAATAATTGCCATGTTAAAAAAATATAGTGAAAATCGAAAACTGTGAAGTTATGTACTAGCTCCAATGGATTGTATAACTTTTCGGCATTGTAGGTAAAGGAGTTTTTTGTTAAGACAGAGGTGGGCGCTATTAAATAAATATTCGGTATCTGAATTTCTTGTGGGATACCTATGATTTGGTCTTTCTGAAAAGTTATGAATGTGTTTGCGAACCAAACAGACAGATTCGAATATAAATAGTGCAGGAAGAGTCAGGATTTTGAATTTTTCAAAGTTGATTTCGCAATGTGTCCTACTGCTAAGAACAAAGATATAATGAAATGCTCTTTTTTGCCAAAGACTCAAAGTGGAAGAGGCTGCATGAACCCCAATAAAGCGAACCATAATGAAGGCGAGATTCGAATAAAAAAAGTATGTCGATCACGCAGCAGAAATTGAAAGTTCTCTTAAAACCGTTTCGATTGCGTAAAATGCAGAAGATAATTTTTTTGTAAATATGTCTATATTAGTAGACCATTTGATCGACTCATCAATATGGGGACCTTAAAACTACACAGAGTATATTGTTTCAATTGTGTTATTGTGTAGGGTAATAGGTTGTAGGGTTCCTCTCTAAGACATTACTACTGTTTTATTAGTGTTGACACAAAGTCCATTCGAATCAGACCAAACCTTGATAGCCATCAAATCATTACTTATGATTGACTACAAGGCTTGCATGTTAGAGTTACTCCAAGTTACACCGGTGTCATCAGCAAACAAAGTAATTCTACCACTTATTTTCAAGTCCACAATTAATTCATCATTTGATTCATCATTCTCAGCCCGTCTCCATCCTCTCCTGGATGTAGGCCTCTCCCAGATCTTTCCATGTCGCTCTGTTTGACGCTACTTGTAGCCAATTTTTCCTCCCAATCTTCTTGATGTCATCCATCCACCTCCGTTGCGGCCTTCCTACACTCCGACTTGTTGTCCTGGGTCTCCACTGGACGATCTTTTTCGGCCACCTCGTGCCGTCCTGTCTTGCGACGTGTCCTGCCCATCGCCACTTCAGGCCAGCAATCCGCGCCACTACATCTATGATCTTAGTGCGCCTTCGGATCTCTACGTTGCGCACTCTGTCTCTGAGACTGATCCCCAGCATTGCCCTCTCCATGGCTCTTTGGCTTGTCCTTACTGGCACATTTTCGCGTGAGCGCGGTGGTTTCCAGGTCATATGTTTTTACCGGTAGCACACAGGATTCGTACACTTTCCGTTTTAGATTAATAGGCATAGCTGGGTTTTTGAGGATGAAGTTGAGTTTCCCAAATGCTGCCCATGTTAGTCCTATCCTTTTTGTTATTTCCGTGGTCTGGTTTTCTTTGTCCAGTTTGATGCTGTGACCAAGGTAGATGTAGTGTTCTACAGCTTCTAGGATATGATTCTCGACCGAAATCTGGAGAGCGTCCGGGCTCAAGATCTTTATCTTTTGAAGGCTCATCTTCAAACCAACCTTTGCTGACACTTTGTGGAGTTGCTCCAGCA
>JARQZK010001567.1:85000-95000 GCA_030704885.1 Cynegetis impunctata | reverse complement strand
TCATTATCAAGACTGACTACAGGAGAGTATTACATCTTATTTTATAAAACAAACAAAACCAAAGGTGATACCTGAGAATCAATTTGTTCGTTTACAAGGCGTAATTTACTATTATGGGCGGAACTTATTTGAAGAATTTCAAGGCGCTTTCCTTTGTTACCTGAGTGCAACAATTGGGTTTTGTTGCAATTCAGGAAATGATTAGATTTTATACAATGTTCGGAGAAGCCAGTGGTATTTTTATTTTGTAAAATTAACTTTTTATGTTCTTCAACACGAGTGTTTATATTCCTTCCTGTTTGCCCAATATAGGAAGCAGGACATTCGTCGCAAAATATTTTGTAAACAACACTATTCTCTCCGATGTTAGATTTTTTTTATTTGTACAAATTGTTTTAACGTTATTTTTCGATAGTCTGTTCCAAATTTTGCTACTCAATTTTGGTACAAAATTTATTGGTAAGTATTTTGGTTCTTCATTAATAGTTTGCGTGGGGTATATTGAATGCAACAGATTCTTTATTCGTTTTTTCCCAATGAGTATATCAATAAGACTTTCATTGTTAACGTTATTGGTGGCTAATAATTTAATTGTATTAACTTCGGTTTGAAAATTTGTTTCTGATAATGGAATAATGAACAACCTATGCCTGTATCGGTCCAAATATAAAAAATATCATCTCCATACCTATCATACATTCAGGTAACAAAGGAAAGCGCCTTGATCTTCTTGTAATTCTGGAAATAAGTTCCGCCCATAATAGTAAATTACCCCTTGTAAACGAACAAATTGATTTTCAGGTATCACCTTTGCTTTTGTCTGTTTTATAAAATAAGAAGTAATACTCTCCCGTAGTCAGTCTTGATGATGAGTTCATAACTCGAAACATGTCGACTATTCCTTACTGCTAAATACAGTATCTAAATATTTTTATGTAGTGAAACATAAACCAAGTGTGTTTTATTCTAAGGTTTATACTTTATTCCTTATGATGTTTCACCAAGTGATGTGCGAGAATTCAATCTCAATTATTAAATAAATGAATTGTATGGTGAGAAAAGCTTTCAAGAATCGGTCGTTCCCCCTCCCTACCACCGCCATATTGGTCTATACGTGGACATTCAATTCGGTTTGATATTTTAGCTGCCCTGTAACACCCTAAAAATGTTTAATTCCTAAATTTTGACCAAACTTCAAGGTATTGTTCTGCTTAGACAACAACCTCACACTGCGAGGTCGTTCATATTAATCAAAGGAGGCTGTTGGAAGTGCCCAATCAATCAATATGGCGAAACAGTCTATTATTTTAGGGAAAATAATAGACTATTACTGAGCGTTATTGTCTATGTGTACTGTATTGATGTCAACAACTGATCCTGCTATAAATCTCAGATTTTCAAAGAGACCGAAGAGCTTCATCAAAGAATATTTCAAGCAATTCAGCTAAAAATGATTTAGGTGAAATAACGGCAACTAATTACCTTGTATTTTAAATAATAATTTAAAATCAGAATAACATCACAGAATATGGATAAATAATTTATGAGCAGTTGTTTAATAGTTAGTAAGGTACCTACTTCAATGTGTTACTCCAAGAAGTTCAGTAAGATGTTAGAAAACAATAGAGATATAATCTCAGGAGAATATTTCGAATAGTATATTCTGTAACAAGATTAGAATGAAAACTCGATGCAAGTGGAAAAGTTCCGAGCGCGAGCCGAAGGCGAGCGTGAGGAACCACGAGCATCACGAATTTTCATTCTAAACGAGTAGGTAGCAGACTATACTTTCTCCACGATCAAACATTTTGAATATATATTTTTAAATGAAAACGAACAATAGATAATTTTTATTAGAGAACTCAATCACAATTATATTAGGTACACACTCAATAATTCAAGAAACATTCTACTTTGTATTAATTGTTATTTTTGTACAGTTCCCGAAATGAAAAACTGGTGCATTATTGGAAGAATTTTCAACAATTGCGTGGTTTGTAGAAGATTAACTAACAGTCACATAATTTTTTGTAATAGTTTTCATATTCATTCTTAGATTTTTTTGGTAGTAAACTCTCCAGTATATTATCAGCACTCTCTGTAATTTCAGGTGGTGTATTTTCACACTCTGATTCTGAATCACTGAATAAATTCATGCTACTTATTATATTTTCGAAAGAAAACGTGACAGCAATAATTTTGACACTTACTCAAATTTGTCACTACGATGACAATCAACTGCGTTAAGGCTAATGTTATTATTGCTATCCAGTGTGAGAATATTATTCTATTACAAGGGAGAGAAAGCAAATACATTTAAATTGCATGGGGGCAGAGATGTTGCAGAATATTTCTTCAATCTCAAGAGAGAGAATTCCAGCATTCTGTAATCAAATTTGATATCAGAATTGGCGAATTCTGTGATGATCGTGGAGAAAATTCTACCACAAAAAATTAATTTGATATAAATTTATTCATAATTTGATGGACATACAAATATAGAAATGAAAAACATTAGTGCTCATCAACCAATGTATCAATAATTGATATATGAATGCTTACCTGCATTTTTTAAAGTTTATGTCTCAAACCATCGTAAAATCTAAACGTTTTTCTAATTATAAAAGACGAAGTATTTTGTATGTACTTACGAATGATCTAGAACTGTAAATTGAAGTTGAATACCAACCACAAAATATTATAATAAATCATCCAACCACATTCGTGCGTGATGGATGCAATAATAGATAAAATGAAAAGGACAATATGATTCATCGCTATTTATGAAATATATACTATTATAACGCTGAATAATGACTTGGAGAGGCACTCAATTGTCATCATGTCATATTGATTATTTTATATAGGTATATATTGCTGTATACATGCTAGTTTGCTGTCGTTATACAGTGAAACAACAAAAAAGTCCTCAACAGACTAGGCTTGAATATTCTTTCTACAAGAAGGGCGGATTTTCAATTTTTATAAAGATATTCGTACCTATCTAGATAGATTTCTTCTAACCACAGAACATTAACTCCGTATCTACTGAATATGATTCCTCAGTATGGCTAGGTTAAAAAATTGATTCACAAAAAATGATTTATTTCAACCCGAAAATACCATGTAATCAGTAGAAACTTGTTTCGAACTTTCGTTTTCATCAAGTCTTAACGACACTGGTTGGTATGAACGATATCTGCAGTGTAGGCATATATTGTAAATTGAAGAGTGTCGTCAAGATGAAAAATCT
Source organism: Cynegetis impunctata (assembly GCA_030704885.1). Taxonomy (NCBI): domain Eukaryota; kingdom Metazoa; phylum Arthropoda; class Insecta; order Coleoptera; family Coccinellidae; genus Cynegetis; species Cynegetis impunctata. Next base: position 91,747 of record JARQZK010001567.1, on the reverse strand, counting down.
TAGACTAATGGTAAATGAAGTCTTCATTAGTTCAGCAGTTTTCGAATATTGCGGGTTATCAAGAATTCTCCCAGGGAAACACTGAAAGCATAGTTTCTAGATATTTTCTCAGTCATTTTAAAATTCTCCCAACTTCCAGCATGGAGAAGCCGAGTTCTATTTCGATCTTTTTTATGCAGATGTCAAGATTTCAAATATGACCACAATAATAGCCTTAAAAGGCCTAACATGATAACATAAAAAACATATTAGTGTTGGCAGAGAGAACAATTCAATTCCTCCATAGCATGAAATGATTTTGCGTTATGTAGTTTGAATTATTCCTATTTGCTCCTCTGGTTATGAAACCGGACCCATAATACGAAAATTGGTGGTACCAAATTTGACAGAGACAGTGGCGTAGATAGCTTTTTGCGATGGGGGGGGGGGATATGACTTAGTGTAAAATTCCATGAGTTTATTGAATTGGAAGAAATAAATTTAAAGTTTTTGACGTTTTTTTGACAATTCATTTGACTTCATCAGTTGTGATTCCAATGTCACGATGAATTGCCAGGGCAGCCAAACCATAACAAAAAATGAGTTTATAATTTGCAATGAATTTAATATAGTCAGAAGGGCCATTACAAACTCACTTTTTTTTTATCGTGCGCCTTTGAATCGTTTTCATTCGCTTCAAACGTCGATACTGGCAACGTATCTAATATTCTGACCAACATATTGATATTTAGAAAACTTTTTCCGAGAATAGCAGATGTGGTAGTAAGAAATTTTTGATAAAACTCCTCAGTTTTGATGATTTATCAGCTGCTTTGTCAATTTCGTATAAATCATGCTTGGAAAGCACCGAACATTCTGCTAATATATTCTCATGATTAGTAAATCTTCCTCCAAGATCCATGATGTAGAACTCCAGAAATGAATTGAACACCATCACACGAAATGTTTACTGACTCGAAAATTTTTATTAACTTCAAAATATTAAGGAGTGATTAAATTGACAATCGAAGCCAAGAGCTAATCCTTATTTTCAAGAAGCTCATATTTTGATACCTACTCTAGATTCAAAAATCTTCGAAATATTAAATATTGATTTTTAATCTTCTATGAGCAGAAGTCACGCTCCTCAAATGTAAACAGGACTTTAATTGATCACTAGGGCCAAAAGAAGAAGTCAACCAATACCTCCTCGCACCTCTTCTCTTTTTAAATTTTATACTACTTTATTAAACAAAACTGCTCGTGCTTTAGATATAACACTACACTATTCAACAAAAGCCCGAGTAGTTTTGTTTAATAGTAGGTATAGTAGAAAGAGAAGACGTCAGAGGAGATTTTGATTGACTTCTTCCTTTCGAAATAAAAATTTTTCATTAGAGCCTTTTGAACTTTTTCAAACGCGGTTTTTGCTCATAGTGACTGATTAAACTTACTAATAAAACATTGAATGAAATATGCTCAAACCTACTACTTACTTCACTCAAAATAAGAAAAACGATTCGATTTCTTGGTTTATTATAATGTTAAAATTATTATGAGTAGGTATTTTCTTCACATGTGCTCGATGTGTCCATAATTATAGCGAGCGTCCTTTTCGTAGCTTCTGATTGGTAGGCCTGCTCGAAGCGCGGAAATTATAATTATAGAATACCCTATTGCACAGACGTCACAAAAATATATCTAAATAATTTTTATATAATTGCATACATAAAGGAAAAAAGAAGTGCTTGTGCTTAGTAAATTTTATGTATACTTAAATACGTAGATACGAAGACTTTTATTCAATTCTATTATAATTTTCGTAGGCTCATGGGGGGGGGGGGATTGATCCACTTGATCCCCCCTATCTACGCCACTGGACAGAGAAGGATCATTTCAACGAAATGGACGACAACCAAGCTATAGAAAAGTAGGGGATAACATTTCATCAAAAAAAAACAATTTCAATTCATGAAAATCTAAAAAGAAAAAGCCTCCTCTAATGAGGCTAGCTCTGTATTGAAGTAACTCATGTTTGTAATTTCTACGAGATGGATTCAGAAAGGAATACATTTTGTTTCTAGTAATCATTCCCCAAAGCGTTTCCTCCGATGATAAAATCATTCATGTCTGCGAAAATTAGAGTGACGTGATGTCGGGCTTCATTTATCTGCAAATATGAATGCAAACTCCATTGGGGGAATGTGATAATGTTTCAAAAGGAACATGGGTCCTGATTAACTGCAACCTATATTTTCTTATTCCGTAATATACAAAGTACTTGGTTAATTTTGAAATTCTAACAGTACAGAGTGAAAACAGTATCTGATGGAAACATGTTGATTTTTGTGAGCTATCTATTCTCCATGGTACATGAACTTATTTGTTTCGTAGATATTTAGAAAATGTATGAAACATCATAAATTATTCAAATAATTGTGTAAATGCAGATTTCCACCATACCAATGCTGCTTAGAAAATTACTTAACCCTACTATTCTCAAACGGAAGTTTGAATAAAGTAATAAGTATTGCATTTGATTTACTCATTCCCCATAGAAAATTTTGAAATCTTCACACCTTGTATAACTGCTACTCCAATTTATATTCATCATTGTATAACTGTTATTCCAATCTATTTGTATAACTCTTATCTCAGTAGTACAGTTTACACCTGAAGTCAGTTAAATTGCAATGTGTACCCTCCTAAAGGTAAATAGAAGGATGGTTACAAATAATGAGTAAAATAGGAGAAACTTTTTCTAAACTGCTAGTCAGGTAGGTAGTTCGGTCATTTTAAAAAGATTCAGAAGGGGGCTTGTAGTATGATCAATTTGACTGTTCAATAGGAGACTTGAATGTTTGCGTTTATTTATCTGCGATGATTCTAGATAAGTAAGTTTAATTGCCTTACTTTCAGCTTTTAATATTTTAAAGTCAAAAAATCAATTTTCTAGAAACATTAGAGACAAATATAATATTTGAAGAGCCAAATGAATCATTCTACGAGCCCCCTTACCAAACTACCTTACTAGCAGTTTGGAATGGGTTTTTCCTTTTCCACTAATTATTTGTAACTATTCTTCTATTTACCCTTTCTACACAATTTGTCATCTATTTATTTATTGTATTCGATATTACGGAGAAACATATTTAGTTTGCATATAGCATCTGAAGAAGGTGAAGTTTCACCGAAACGTGCGTCATGTGTTATTTTAGTTAATGAATGTGCAAATTGTTTTTATAAACCATCCTTCTGATATGTTTATTAATTTACATCATGTATCGGCCCAATAAACCAAAAAAAGCAAGTAATAACTATTGGTTTTAATTTTCTAATTATACCCATAGAAAGTTTTAAAATGTTCACACCTTATATAACAGTTACTCCAATTTATATTTTTCAATGTATAACTGTTATTTCTATCTATTTGTATAAGTCTTATCTCAGTAGTACAGTTAACACCTGAAATCGGTTAAATTGTAGTGTAATTTTTATTATGAAAAAATACCAGTGTTAGTTGGTAAATTATTGAAAGTCGATCTGCCGGCTGTATCTTATGTAAAAGTGAGCTATTTAAACTTGAAGTTATTAGATCACTAGCCCCTACCCCTAACAGATGAGACTCCAAATCTCTGAAGCTTTACAACGTTTTAGTCCGAAGACTTAGTTGGCTCCTAATTAATTGGTTAATTAGAGTTAACTTACGTCAAGACCCTACTGTACAAAATTGGAGAGTTTCAGAAATTCGGGTGGGATATCGGATCAAATTTGAGCTTTAATGTTTTCTTATTTTCTGAACTTAAAGTTATCGAAGAAACCAATAGTATACCTGCTTGACCAATCCAAACGGAAAATTCTCCTTTCACAAGTACTCGATTTATTTTATTTTTCCCTAGTATAATAATACTCAACCCTTCTATTATAAAACGGAATTTATGAGCAAGTAATAACTATTGCACTCAATTTACTCATTTACTAAAGAAGGTTTCAAAATCTTCACAACTTGTATAAGTGTTACTCCAATTTATTTTTATCATTGTATAACTGTTATTCCAATCTATTCGTAAAACTCTTATCCCAAAAGTACCTACAGTTTACACCTGAAAAAAGTTAAATTGCAATGTGTGCTATCCTTAGTTACCTGTGTGATTTTGATTATGAAAAAATAGCAGTTTCAGTTGGTACAATATCAAGTCATTATTAAAATCCGACTTATCGGCTGTTTTTTATGTAAAGGTTAATTATTTATACTTGATGTTATTATATACATCACTAGTTTCTTCCCCTAACTAACGATACCCCAAATGTCTGAAGCTTCCCACTTTACAACATTTTAGTCAGAAAACTTAGTTGGTTTCCATTCAATTAGTTAGTTAGAGTTAAGTTCCGTCAAGACCATACTGTGCAAAATTGGAGAGCTTCTGAAATTCGGCTGCAATTTGAGCTTTAATGTTTTCTTATTTTCCAAACTTAAGTTATCATAGAAACCAATAGCATACCTACTCGACCAATCTGAACCGAAATATCTGCCTTTCACAAGTACACGATTTAGATAATCTCTCCCAAGTATAATGGAAGTGTCATAAATTTTCGAAATGGCCGTTGGCGGCATGCGATACTGAAAAAGTTGTGAACATGTAACCCGTAAGCAGGATTAGGGCGATAAAAGATCTTCGGTCCAGTTTTGCACATGATAAATGTATTAATGCCGTTACCATTTTTCGCAGATCCTGCAATCTACAATTTTACCCAAAGATTTAGGATTTAATTCGACGAGACAAATTGTTTCCGTTTAATATTTTTTATTTGGGCGTTGAAATAATGTGAGTAATCCAAACTAGAATGAATACATTTTCGCTACTTGCCGAAAATTTATAAATTTGATTTAACGAAGGATGTTGGTTATAAATAGTAACAGAACATCGTAGTGTTCAGTTTCTAGTCAAAGTTTGAGAATAATTATATATCTTACTATTTATTAAATGAATTTTTTAGGGATATTGGGAATAGTGAATTCTTAGATGGTGAAACTCTTGAAAAGTAAGACTCAGAGTTTCTCATCCTTTTAGGATTCGCGGCCAAATTTGCTATCATAATGTAGATCGAGCCCCCCTAACTATGACACGAAATACAAAAAAAACTGTATGGCAGCAAACTGCATTAGAAAAGCAGGTTTTCAGTATCCAGTTAAAAACATCAATTCATTCAAGTATGATATTTGTTCCGAATTTGCGCCCTCTATCGTGTAAACAAAATTTATTTCCTCCCCTGAGCGGTCAACCCTCTAAGCAATTTATACCTAAACCAATCCATATATATATATATATATATATATATATATATATATATATACTAATCAACTAAAGATGATTCCGTCCAAGATATCTTTCGAAAATACCTATTTACAGTTTTCCAACCCTATAAATCTAAAATTGCGATCTTTATCGAGTAAACAAGATTTATTTCCTCCCCGGAAGGTCAACTCCCAACCAATCCCGTTCAAGATATCATACAACACTACCTGGATATAAACTTTAAACCCTTTTACTGCAAAATTGGGCCTTCTGTCGTGTAAACAAGATTTATTTTCCCCTCATGGGGGTCAACCCACTAACCAATTCGAACGAAAACCAATTCCATCTAGATATCATACGAAACTACCTATTTACAAACTTTAAACCCTATTGCTTCAAAACAACGCTAAAATACATACATGCATACATATGAACATATATATATATATATATATATATATATATATATATATATATATATATATATAAATATATATATATATATATATATATATAAATATATATATATAAACATATACTTAAATAATTATATATATCTATATATATATCTTTCTATAAATAGATATATATATATATATATATATATATATATATATATATATAAATTAATATATATATATATATATATATATACAGGGTGACCCAGAGCTACGTAATCGGTCCATAATTTTTTTGTCATTAAAGATATCGATATGAAATTTTCAGAGCAAACATGATCTGACTAAGTTTATTTTTCAAAATTATTTCGAAGAACTTCCGGTTTTGTCGGAAGTGATATCAACTTTGTTATTTCAAATGGAATACCCTTTATATCTTTTGATTTTTGAATTTCTTATGTTATTTATAATAAAATTGTCAAAACATTCTTTATACCCAAAATGAACAGTTTTCGAGTTATTAATTTTTTCCGTAAAATTTTGACAGTTGCGTCTTCTACAAAAATAGGCTATAACTTCTTTGTTAGTAGGTCTATTGGTATGAGGTTTGGATTTTTGTAACTTAGAAACATTGTTTCATTTATTCCTTGTCAAAATTTTTTATATTTCTAACTACTTGATAAAATCTAGGGTGAAGTTGTCAAATTTCAAACGTTAATAACTTTCTTATTTCTAATAGAATGCTATGTATATTTTTGCATTATTAAATTTGTTATTAAATTACCTTTCCATTTGTATAAGCATTCCCTGTACCTAAAGTTAATAATAACAAAGATATTTCACAATTTTGTTATAATTTATATATCAATTCATCTGAGAAATCGTCTAGCGAGTTATTTTGACGTATCCATGGATACCAATAACAAAAAATTTTTTAAATCTATTTGTGTCACCTTTTCTAGTATTTGTGCAGTTAAAATGGATTTCACGCAACAAGAAATGATAATGGTTCACTGTATTGGAAAAGCGGATCGAAATGTTCTGCTAGCTAGTAGGAATTTATCATCAAAAAT
>JARQZK010001567.1:0-75000 GCA_030704885.1 Cynegetis impunctata | reverse complement strand
GTACGAGTCCTTTCGAACAATTCATAACAAACAATTACTTCGTAGATTTTGACTTCACAAAAATTTGACATAGGGATACAAAGGGTTAAAGTCCGTAGTGGCCAAATTGTTAACGACGAATTGATTTTCAATTTATCATCTGTGATGCAGTCAGTTATAAATACCACTTCACTTGAAAACTGTAATGAATGAGCCCAAAACCGAAAACATTTTTAAATTAATTTTGATGAATTTTTAATCCTGATGTATTACTAATTTTTTGACAAGTGTTTAACTCTATATTAATTGAATATTAAATTATGTTTCACCAAGAGATCAGCTGAATATCAACAATATTCATTGTTGTTGCTATAGGGAATATTCCTGCTACTTATTCCACAAATTATATTGTGGGTTAGGCACTGAAAAAGTGGCACTGTATAAGTACACAAAATGAATAACTTTAGATACTATTTTCGTGCAGTAGGCCTAGGTTCGTGTCCCATTGTAAATTGTTTCAAATATCGAACTTTAAAACTGCCCTTTTATTTGATAGATACCTATGTTTCATAGAAAAATAACTTCAGCAAATGAAATGGTCTTTACAGACCATTTTTTTCGATTGTTCATTATTTGAAACGAAAATTGAATCAGAATTTGTATAAGTATGCTTTCAAAGGTCATAACATTATTCAACCATATCATATTACCACTGGTTATTATGTTGTCAATGTAAGTATAATAAAGAGATATACACATAATTAAATCATTTTTACGAATTTCAAAAGAATAGTTCGGATTCAATTCCAGTTATCTCAATATTAGTCTGCACTATTCGTAAACATATAACTCCTGAAGGAATAGACCTGTAAATTCCATGCTTGAGGAAACAGTGATTATTTAGAGTCAACATCCATTTCGATCAGGAATATATGTCAAAATTCTGATATATTAGCAGCTACAGTAGAGCTGGTGCTGAATATTTAGAATTCTGTTTTAAAACTCCATTAAAAAAGACGAAGAAGAATCTTCATTGAAAATATGTAATCCTTATACACAAATAATACATTAGTATATTGAAAATATCTATAAATATTATACACAACTATGAAAAAAAAATTGTTTATCAGCTCAGATATAAAAAGAGCATGACTAGAGTTTAATCCAGTCGTGAGTCAGTTATTTTTTATATTTTTCAATTTTTTATTCTTCAATCACTCAATAATTTTCTACACTCTAAAATCAAAACACAAATTTACGGTTAGGTAGCTGTTGTATGTTTGTATCATATATACCTATAATACATGCATAAACTCTTGACGGTATACCCTAATATATGCGGCGTAAACTCCAACAATAATTTTAATAACATAGGTAATAAATAATATAAAAGATATATGCAATTAATCTAACATACATACATTCATTAAGTAACAGACAATTGATCGTTTATTCAATTAATAATAATAATAATAATAATTCACATCCTTCTTCTTCGTTATTTATTGTGATTCGAATCAGTTTTGTTTTAAATCATAATTTTATGAACTTCAATCACTTAATAATTTTGTTTTTTATGCACAAATAAGTATTACTAGATATAAAAACCAATACATACATCCACTGTTGCCAGTATACCCTAATATATCGGCGGTATATTAATAATCTCGAAGTCGGGCAAAGGCACGGAACATTTCACTTTCAGTTAACGCTCGATTTACTCCTCATAAAATGGAAGCAGCTTGCTATTCATCACACATAACAAAAAAATACAGCATTAACGCTAATTTAAATAGTTAAGAAGAACGTCAATTATAATTTTCCTTTTCAAAAACCATAACACTCTAAAACATTACAACATACACCACCTGAAGGTACAATATTCAACTCAAAAAAACAAAACACAAATACAATATCAAAAATATCTCTCAAAAATGTTACATATTCTATCTATGGATTCCAATAACTTTTTTTTTAAAATGTGTTAATATTTACTAGATTTAACCATGTCTGGTAATTTGTTGCATGCAGCCAACCGTAAAAAACAAAAAATTCTTTGCACTTCTCCTATTCATTCTGCATACATACAAATTGGAGCTATTTTTATGGCCTTCCCTACTTATGAACATCTAAATTCAAATTTATCAATTCACAATAATACGAAGGTGCCAAGTTATTCAGTAGGTATTTTATATATGAAGATCATCATTATTTATTACGTAGTGTCATTCTATTTGAATTGCCTTTATTTGTCGGCAAAATTTGAATCCATTGTAATATGTATCATCTGTAATGTGTATGTATCTGCGTTGACTCCTTGTGTTATGATTGAAATATTATTCCTAGTTCTGTCCATATATCATGATTATTTTTAACATATACGCCATATAACCTCAAACACAATGTAAGTTTATGCCGCTCTCTTTGTCAATATGTCATAAGGGTCTTTCCACATTATAGCTTCCCTGAAGATGATAATAGAAAGTTATTGAACGCTTGGAATCTGTATACAGAGTACTCTTATTGGCCTGCTGATCCCAAATATTGAAAAACAAACTCATTCAAACTCAGCAAACAAGACTACCCTTTATATATATATATATATATATATATATATATATATATATATATATATATATATATATATATATATATATATATATATATATATATATAGATATATATATATATATTTATATATATATATATATTTTAATATATATATATATATATATATATATATATATATTATATATATATATATATATATATATATATATATATATATATATATATATATTATATATATATATATATATATATGTATATATATATATAGACTATATATATATATATATATAATATATATATATATTTATATATATATATATTATATATAGTATAGGATATATATATAGATATATATATATATATATATATATATATATATATATAGATATATATATATATATATATCAGTGGCGGCTCGTGAGGTTTTGGTTTGAGGAGGCTACAAGAGGTGTTAAAAAATACACCATAGGCAAAAATTTTTAGGATTTCAAGGTCAACCACCTTATAATTTAAAGAAAATCAAAGTAAAACAAGCACCCTAAGCTATTAATTTGTTTTCACTTTCGAGTGTCTACCTTGAGACCTACAACTCTTATTCACAATATTCACAAAAACTCTTCTCAGCCAATTAATCAATTCATCTATTCATCAATTTTAGGTACCTACCTACCTACCTACTTAACGAATTTGTTAACAGCTGGTGAGAGCAAATAAAAAGTTATTATATATTTTTGAAGATTAGCGGGATTCTGCGATCTTCAACGTTAGCAAAATGATCTATAATATCCTCATAAAATTTGTTGTCCTTCGCCAAAAGTTTTACCAATTCCTTTTCAATAGACAACAAACTAATATTTTCCAAACGATCCTGGCTCATTGAATTTCGTAAATAAGTTTCAATTCTCTCAAGAGTGGAAAACGAGCGCTCTACGGAAGCCGATGTCACCGGGATAGAAACAATTAGACATAAGAGTTTATAAACTTGGGGTAAATCTTGATTCAAATCATTATCAAAAAGGTATTTAATAGTCCTCACATGATTTTCATTTTGCCCCAAAATTTCATTGTCATTATAAACAACACACAGTTCACTTTTTATGGCCACCTTATAAAAAAAGTGTATTTTTGACATAAATTTTCCAAAAGTCGAAGAAATGCAGTTCTTTCAAATCAGAGAACCTTATTTCTATTTGACCCCTAATAGTATCCAAAATTTCATAAAATACTTGCTTATAGTGAAGCTCCATATCTGCGTAACTGAATTTCTTTCGTTTTGGGCTAAATTGAGTCGTATCATCAGTAGTTTGAAATACAGAAAATAGTTTTTTAAAATAAACTTCTGCACGAAATTCTGAAATTTTTTCCAAAAGAAACTTGAGCCGATTTCGTGAGTAAATTACATCTGAAAACTTGTGCTGTAAGATTTGAAAAAATATTTCTGTTTGTTCAAAAATGTTTAAAAAATATATAAATTCCTTATCTTGTAAGTAAGATATTAATCCGCGTGCGGTATTCAAAGTTACTTTTTTGGTGAAAAATTCCTCACTTTCAACTATAGAATTAAATCCTCAAATCCTAAGCGGCCCCAAAGCGAGACATTTTCCCTAGTAAAAAGTAAACACTGCCAACAAAATAATTTATTTTTTACCTGTGATCCGGTTAGGCAAGGATGTCTCTCATAATTTCTTGTATTAAAACCGCGGTTTTGTTGTCTGTTACGCTGCACCAAATTGTTTGATTCAGGGGTAGGTCGCAATGTTTTTATCAAAACTTTATCCTCATAACTTAGTGCACTAAAGTTATGGGATAACAAATATTCCACTAAGTCACCATTGAAATTTTTGAAATTAACTTCTGTAACCAAACTCATTTTAAAATAATACGCCAGCAATATGAGTAAACAAGCTGTTTTTGTCCATTAGTCACTACGATCACACTACGATTCAATTAATGCTTTCCAACGAATTCACTCGATGTCACGCGAAATTCTATAGTTGTGATTGGTCGACATTGTATGAGACAGGGTTCCTATCCGTGTTGCCATGTACATGTGTTTTGCTTTTCTATTGCAATGAAGTATTCATTCGGAGTATTTGCACCGTTGTTTGCTTTCCTGTGGCAGGCATAATGAACGTTGAGATTATACCTTTTTAAGCCACCGCAGCGTTGCCACAAATCTTGAAATGAATGAAATGCAGTAAATGTAAATACCTTCTATCTTAATTAATAAATTATATTATATAATGTAGGTTGAAAGGAAGGTAGGTGCATAAAATAATATGATTTTGATTAATATGAATATGCTGAATGCTGACTATTCAATATAATATATTAGTGATACACGGAATATTATTGAGGAGGCTTAGCCTCCTTTGACTAGCCGCCCCTGAATATATATATATATATATATATATATATATATATATATATATATATATATATATATATATTATATATTAATATATATATATATATATATATATATATATATAATATATATATATATATATATAATATATTATATATATATATATGAAAAACTTGGTTCACGGACTGAACCGCGTAAAAGATTTGAAAAATCTCGACGTTTCGGCTCCTTTTGCGAAGCCATCTTCAGGAGAATTAGAAGGGAAATAATTCAGACTCGTGGCCTCAATCTGCCTACTCCACGAATCGAATTAGAAGGAATCGGAAACAATACGATTGCGTGGTCTCAACCTGCCTACTCCACTAACCGTACTGCTTCCTGTCAACTCTGAAGTCTCAATCTGCCTACTCTTCAGAGTCAACTGACGGGCCGATCGTCGCGTGGCCGTATTTATAGGGGAAGGAGGCGGGTACTCACGCTCATCAGTGCGGGATGCACTCTGATTGGGTGTGACATGGCGACCACTGAGAAGTGGTTTCCATGCTGATGGGAGTCTGTGACTGTCATCTCTGGTGTTCAAACAATTTGGACGTTTTTCTATTTCTACAGCTTCACGGTATATTCGGGATTTAAAAGATCGGACGGGAGCAATAGTTCTTGTATTGGGGAAATCGATAATGTGGCCTGTTTGGGTGTGATGTTGGGAAAGGGCGTTGGCGATATCTGAGTGTCTTACCGAAAGTGAATGTTCTTTGGCACGGACCTGAATTCTTCGGTTCGTTTGTCCTATATATATATATTTTTTTTTTCAAATCTTTTACGCGGTTCAGTCCGTGAACCAAGTTTTTCAAATACTTCAGACCGCGGAAATCTTTCTGAACATATATATATATATATATATATATATATATATATATATATATATATATATATATATATATATATATATATATATATATATTTATTATTGCGTAGTACAACAATGTTTTTAACATTATCCTTATTCCAGTAAATCTGCTCGTTTTCAGAACTAGATGCATACATCGATTTTGAAATTTTGTGACGTCTGATTCAAATCAAACAGAAAGATACCATTATGCCATTTAAGCATAGCTTTGATTAATTCTTTGAGTCCATATTGAGTTTCATACCCAGAACTCAAGTCATGAATGTTCGACATAAGTAGTTCCTTCTTTCGTGTTAATAGAAAGCACATATATATTATAAATACTACCTCGCTGCCGATCCTGTATTTACATAGAATAGAAGATCATTAGCGGGAATTTATATCAATACTGAGCCCATAAATTCAACAGTGATTTGATTGATAAATATCTTTCAATAATTTAAGCAGAATATAGTGTGGTAGAAGAATATTCATATTTACATTAGATGAAAAATTATTTCAAACACATATTAGTTAAGAGAAGGTATAAAATCTGGTGTATATTTCTCATTATCTCTCCACATTTTCAATTTAACTTTGAACATCATCAACTATTTCCTGGAAGCTATGAAACATTTATTTTATACGGTATCGACTATTAATTGAAATAAAACATATGACGTAATTCATACATATAATATTATTTGTATTTATTTATCCGTTTAGTACTGTTATAGCTTAAAGTCACGGAATATGTTTTGACGATTGAAATATTTTGATATTTCTAATATTGGACGGATTTGTCCGTTACTTTTTGAGAATGGTTTGTTTTTCTCACTATTTTATGTGAATATTTGCTTGAAAATGTATTAGTATCTACAATGAAACTGCAGGCATAAATATTTAAATAAAAATAATTATGAAAACAAGATACCTATATTGTTTGTAATTTATGGTAGATTTGATATTTGTTAATTCCATTTGTTTCCAAAAATGTTCAATTTATAGTTACATTAATTTTTTTCTCTTGTTTAAAGCCACTTGTCATGAATTCAACCCACCTGTGACAATTCAATCTTCCAATTATACTGTGATTCTCCTCAAACTGCTCACCTATATAAAGGTTTTTGGAATACTGGTTCAAGTTTGTGCCAGTCGAAAATACATCTATCAAGAAATAATAGCAAATTGAATTCTAGCCGATAATTATTATGTTTACAATTATTCAATTAGATTTAAAGCACTGCAAAAATGACAATTTATTTCACATCTAATATATTAGTAGAAAAACTATGAGCTATTTAACATAACTTTTTTCGAAGTAGAATGCAGATATAAAAATATATATGGACAGTATATTATACATACATATATATATATATATATATATATATATATATATATATATATATATATATATATATATATATATATATATATATATATATATATATATATATATATATATCTAATATATAAAATTCTCGTGTCGCGGTGTTAGAAGTTAAACTCCTCCGATATGGCTCGAATCTCATTAAATTTTGTGTGTATATCGGGTATGTCTGAGAATCGGCTAACATCTTTTTTTCATCCCCCTAAATGTTAAGGGTCCACCTCTCAATTAAATTTTTTTATTTTTCAAACGAAATTTTCTGTTCTATTTTTTCTATGATACAACATTCAAAAATACATACAACCCTCAATTTTCACCCTTCTACGATCAACCCCTATTTTTTGTTTGTTGAACTCCTCCGAAATGGCCCGACCGATTCTTATGAAATTTTGTGTGCATATCGAGTAGATCTGAGAATCGGCCAACATCTATGTTTCATCCCCCTAAATGTTGAGGGTCCACCCCCTAATTTAATATTTTTATTTTTCAGACACAAATTTTTGTTCTATATTTTCATGATACAGCATTCAAAAATACACACAACCCTAAATTTGCACACCTCTACGATCAACCACTATTTTTCATTTGTTAAACTGGCTCGACCGATTCTCATGAAATTTTGTGTGCAATATTAAGGGTAGTCCACCCCTTGATTTTTTTTTAGACAAAACTTAATGTTAATTCTTTTCTATGATACAGCATTCTAAAATACATACAACCCTAAATTTTCACCCTTCTACGATCAATCCCTATTTTTTATTTGTTGATTATAAACTTCAATTTTTTTGGCTAGATTTTTATTTTTATTTTGTCAAGAATAAAAAAATTCATATAACTCTCAATTTTTTACCTTCTACGATCAACCCCTATTTTTCCGTCGCGATTTTCATTCTTTTAAATTTTATACACAGATCCGCAATAGGGTTGCAAGTTGGCAATCGAAAATAACAATAGTCTGTCTGAGAATAGGTCGTAATATATTTTTCATACCCCTAGATTAGAGTAGTTCACCACAAACATTTTTATAAATTTTTTGGACAAAATTTTCATTTTTATTTTTTTATGATGTTGCATTAAAAAATACAAACAACTCTAAATTTTCACCCTTCTATCAAAAACCCATATTTTTTAATAGCCATTTTTATAATTTAAACAACGTTTGCCGGGTCAGATAGATTGATAGATAGATAGTTAGATAGATAGTGATACATCGGCAGATAGATGAAAAGATAAAAAGATAGATAGATAAAAATAATTTATATGGCAGAACAACGTTTGCCGGGTCAGATATATTGATAAATAGATATGTAGATAGATAGATAGATAGATAGATAGATAGAACGATAGATAGATAAAAATAATTTATATGGCAGAACAACGTCTGCTGGGTCAGCTAGTATATATATATATATATATATATATATATATATATATATATATATATATTAATATATATATATATATATATATATATATATATATATATATATATACTACTACTGACAAATAACAAGAAATTATTAAGTTCTTTCTCTTCCAGAATATTTTACTCGATGAAATTGCTGGTGCAAGTTACAAAACCGCCCACAAAGACGTCAGAGGTTTGACATAAATTGAGTTTTATTTATATTCTCGCATCAACAATCGATTTTAGTTAGGTTAGAAACACAACCAGCGCGTTCTGAATAAAGTGAGTATTTAAATCATCTTCCAACACAATAAATATTTATTTATTTTCCATTGATGAAGGACAAATATAGCATTAAATAATTTTTTTTTTTTAAATTTAGGAGACGATGCAGAATATTTGGTATTTATGTTTGTGATCTTTTCCTCATATTTGTATAACTAAAACACTCCCAGAAAAAAATTAACGAACTCAGTAAAACACCTACAAACCAAAAGATTAGTGAAGTCGTAAGATGCTGGAGAGTCAAGGATTCTGCAGCACTTAGCCAATCATCTTCGATACCTCTCAGAGACTTGTCATATTTTGCAACGACTCGGTTCACAATTCCTGCTTCAACAAGATACCGAAGACGTTTATCGAAAAAATCTAGCATTGGATGACCTCTACGAAAAATCAAAGAAATATATGTTGTGAGAATATGCGGCTTCAGTTGTTGTAGTAAAGGCCGCTTTGCTTTTGAATATAGCATGTTTTTGTCAATATTCCTGAATTTTCTAGCAGAATATAGAAATGCCATATCTTTTTTCTTGATTGCTCTATATATACATTCTTCAATTTCATCTGCAGTGCAACTAACAAAATGTTGTTTGAAGTATTTCCGCATTTCTTTAGTAGCCCCTGCATTTTCAGCCACAAAACGAGTTGAAAATCCAATATCCCACTGATTATTCATTATTTGATCTAAAGTTATCACTGAATTCTCAAAATATGAACCATTAAGTCGGAATGTGAGCATGTTTTTGAAAAAAATATTCATATTGTAGGATAACAGAATTATAAAAAAGAGTAAAATTTTTCTCGAATAAGTATTCCTCTTTATTTCTGGTTTTTGCTCGAGGAAATAAATACTGCTATATACGACTGCTTCCAAATATTGCAGTAAACTGTTTTTGGTACATGTTGTTCTGTAAGTGAGGCCCCATATAATAGTGATGATGGCGGTGATAGTTAACCATAAAATCCATATACTTAGAGAAAACGTTGTTAACAAATATTTCCATCTTGGTTCTTCTACAGATACAGGAACGAAAAGTGCTAAGACATCGAAGAGGTAGGTATTTGTTGTTTCCATTTTGAAATTGGTGCCATCATTATAATCGATCCAAATGATACATCATGTTTGAACCATTCATTGCTAAAATTAGACCAAGTTGTCATTTGAAACGAAGAATTCAGGGAATAGTAATCGAGGATTAGTTTGAGAAGTTCCACTTCAATACCTGGTTTGTCACAGTTTGAGCACATAGCATATACGGAAGAGTTTACATATAAAAAAGAAATAGTGGAGTTCCTCCAGATAGTAGGAATTTTATCGGCAAAGTATACATGTTCAACAGTTGCTTTAATCATGTTTTCAGCACACATCCCAATTTTATTTAAGGTGAAATTAATATTGTCGAAGGACGATTTTACAAATGGATTGTACGTGAAAATATGACCTGTGTTCCTTTCAATAAAGATGGCGTTCAACACAAAGTTCTTCATGAGTACTTTGGAATATTCTTCCGACAATCTTTCTCCTATTAATACATGCTTAGCTCTAGGATTAAAACCCTGCACATCCTTCAAGATTTCCATCACATTCTGAACTTCTGATATTGTCCTGATGTCGTATATGTAAAAATCAATTTTGTTTTGGATTGGATTCGTTTGATACATTCTTGTATAATTCATCCTGACTGTTGGAAAATCGAAATTCACGTTTTCACTTGAACCACTTATGAAACAACTGTTGGATTCGTATTTTTGCATGAGCATACTGATATAATATGAAATGAATAGAGGGAGGGAGGAATTTTTCAAGAGTGATATTCTCATTGTAATATATCTTGAAATGAACGCCACTAATGGAATGAAAATATTAAATTATGTTTTTAAATACTACTATATTAGTTCATGTCACAGCTTGCATGTATTCATATTCGAGTTCAAATTTAATTGCATCATTAACATTAAAAAGCATGTATCACATAAAATGACCAATTTATAATATAATAAAATATTCAATGAATATTATTTATGAAATTTACATATATATATATATATATATATATATATATATATATATATATATATATATATATATATATAAAACGCTTTGTATATCTAAAAAAACTCGATTTTATTGAAAAATTGACGTTTCGCCACGACATGCGTAGCTTTTTCAAAACTCTTGAAAAATTGAAATTTCTTTGACATTTATTGATTTGAAAAAGATTGAAGAGTTAAAAAAGACTACTATGTTTCATCAAAAACTTTTTCGGCTGTGGCCGTTCTCTGTTATTTATTACGTGCTATTCAGTCCAATATTAACATTCAAATCTGTTATTATTAGATGGTTAAGGAAACCACAAAAACCTTCACCCACGTAATGTTCAAAATAGGTTCAAATTATTTTGACTTTGAAAAGTCAAAGAATAGGGTACTATTTATCTTTTTAAAAAACTATTCAGTCCAATATCAACAGTCAGGTCTGTTGATATTAGATGCCAATATCAACAGTCAGGTCTGTTGATATTAGATGGGAAGGGAACCATAGAAACCTTCACCCACGTAATGTACAAAATAGGTTTAAAATATATGAAAGACAAACCCAACAATCAAATATTTTAAACCTATTTTGTACATTACGTAGGTAAAGGTTACTATGGTTCCCTTCCCATCTAATATCAACAGACCTGACTGTTGATATTGGACTGAATAGCACGTAATTAATAACTGAAGACGGCCACAGCCGTAATAAAAAAAATTTGAAAAAAAGATAAATTGTACCCTATTCTTTGACTTTTCAAAATCAACATAATTTGAACCTATTACTTGGGTGAAGGTTTCTGTGGTTTCCCTTACCATATAATAATAACAGATTTGAATGTTGATATTGGACTGAATAGCACGTATTACATAACAGAGAACGGCCACAGCCGAAAAATTTTGATGAAACATAGTAGTCTTTTTCAACTATTCAAGTCAATAGATGTCAAAGAAATTTCAATTTTTCAAAAGTTTTGAAAAAGCCACGAATGTCGTGGCGAAACGTCAACTTTTTAATAAAATCGAGTTTTTTGAGATTGACCAAGCCTGCTAATAATTATCAAAAAGTTATATATATATATATATATATATATATATATATATATATATATATATATATATATATTTATATATATATATATATATATATATATATATATATATATATATATATATATATATATATATATATATATATATATATATATATATATATATATATATATATATATATATATATATATATATATATATATATATATATATATATATATTATGACTGATAATACAATATGATTCAAATAGGCATTTTGAAGAAGGCGTTGTCCATTAAATATTTTATGGAAATAGTAGTTTGTTTTATTGCATAACTGTCTATATGAATAAAAAAAAAATTGTTATATTACTGTGTGATTTATTGCTGATTATATCTGCATACGTTTTTAGTACTAGAATATTTGTATGCATATTTGACCATATCATCCAAATCTACACACTTCTTTATTAGACCTATACATAATAGCACTAAAATGCGAAACGCCTTGATAATACTGAGAGTATTGAATATATAATTTAATTTCCTTTGCTGAAATCACACGTAACATTTTCCGAATATACTAGTTCCTCACTGAACATGTATAAGAAAAAACGGTGAATCTATTTTGAAAACAATTTCAATATGCTTGTTACTTTTGTTCTTTCCAAAGAATGGAGATCTATAACCAGCAAATTTGGAAAGTGGATTAATGAATATTGCAACTCAGCTTACCAGAACTTTAACTAGCGGCCCAGATCTGCAAATAAAAAAAATATAAATATCAACTATATAACTATTCATATATATAATTATATACCCTGGAAAATGGAAAATATATATGAGAATATAAAAAATCTCTTGGATTCAGATAGAACTTAAAAAAACAACACGAAAAGTTCCCATAATTTTTTTTCCTAGCGACCCTTCCCACGGAGATACGGCCTCCTAAAAGACGCCAGTAGAAATCAATTTTTCTTGAATAACTTTTAAACTACTTAATATAATTTAATGAATATTTAATATGATAAACAGTACTAAGGCCTCTTTAAATACTTTTGACTTTTGACCTTAAAACATAATTAACTTGTTTAGTTTACCAGGGGTGGACTAGGTTGTACATTTCAATGCTTACATTTTCAACACCCTGTATGATATGAAGTTGAAAAAAATGAAAAATGAACCTTGAACATAAAGCTAAAGAAAAGGTATTTTTGTTCACTGTCGATAAAATGAACCGTTTTCGAGAAAAAAAAGTAAATGAACTATGATTTCTAAATTTTTTGTTTTATATACACTCCTTTACATACAGGACAAATCAACTTATAAACTCCTGAACTTTGAAAGTTTTTTTGAAAAATAAAATGGATTCAACGTTTTCAAATAATTGCCGTGAAAACCACCACCCGTTTCCACAAATGGATAACTTTCAAATTATGCAAAAATTACCGAAAGGAACCAAATTAACTTACTTGGAATCATTAGAAATTTAAACTCAATCATAATGCAAAAGATATCTTGCTGAACGACCATCAGATTGACTTGATATATTCTTCTATATTTAGTGTATTCAATCAATAATGATTCTATTTCTTTTAAGAACATTTTATTGTACCAATTTGGGAAATCCACTTAGATTAGCCCTTCTTGAATTGTGTTCCTCTTTTCAAGGTATAATTATTCTTTCCCACCCGTAACGCAAATCTATGATTATGTATTCAGTTCTTAACTCAATCTCCCGATGATGGTCTAGTGACCGAAATTGCAATCGCAGTGTTATATTGTTCAAAGTATTTTTGTGATAATAAACGTAATAAATTCAAGATTTGTTCTTGTTGATCATGTTAAATTATCACGTAGTAACGACTGATTCCATCAGCTATATATATAAATATATATATATATATATATATATATATATATATATATATATATATATATATATATATATATATATATATATATATATATGTGTGTATATATATATATATATATAACATAATTAGAAAAACACATGTTTCATTACGACAATGCTGTAGAACTGAAGCAAATATAACAAAAACAATGAACAGATGAGGGATTAGTTTGATGTGTTGATTTTCGGCGCTCACAATATCGTTCCGTTTTCTCTCCATCCACCTGGTTTCGTTATTCAAATAAACATATCTATTTTTTCGGCAAAATTCAAATCTTACCGGTGTCCCTGCGTGTTGATGGATTCGATAAAAATAATAAACATATTCATAGTCTCCGACTTTGTTAAAAATCTACGGGCATCGATCGCTGTCTTTGATCAGTTCTTTATTTTTGAATGTTCCATGAATTTGCGAAGAGCACAAGGATTTCTTTCATGTTTAGTATCCATAGTTCTCAGAGAGATTCTCCATTAGTATCGTTAGTAGGTATGTATATTTAACCATATTTATATATATCTACAAATTTCAGTGCAAAAACTTTTGAGGCTAATTTTAGTGATCACCTAGTTTTGACTTTAAACTATCGCCACTCTCTCAGTGATACCCGTAGCTGTAATATTGAGTTCAATAATCTATATAGAAGCTTATCCAAATGTGCGACACTGACTTCAGTAGTATATATCTTGAAGATGACATTGACTCTGCTTTTGAATCTTTTGTCAATATATTTGTATATACTCTAGATGAATGCTGCCCGTTAAAACGCAGCAACAGTAAATTTTCGCGGAAAGCACCCAACTGGATCACACACACTATCAGGAAAGCTAGCCGAGAACTGAAAGACTTATTTTGGTTGAGTAAATATGTTGGTAACGAGGGGTCTAGAGAAAATTATAAACATGCTAAAAAATACTATAACAAAATACTTACCGAAGCTAAATTTAAATTTAACGAAAAACTGATAAGCGAGTCTAGTGATAAACAAAAAACTGTATGGAATTTAGTTAATCAAGAAATTGGTAGGAGTAGAAGACACAAAAATATACACTTGAATGTGGAAAATAAGGTATATACAGCTCCAGCAGATTTTGCAATTGTTTTTGGAGATTACTTTGCTGACATTACTGAAGAAAGCCTACAATCTCACTTCGGTGATTCAATGTCAAAAGCATTAACTGTTTCTTCAATGGTTGAAAACACATTTTTCTTCAACCCGGTAACAACTGAGGAAGTCATTACAGTCATCAATGATTTGAACAATAAAAATAGCACTGGTATTGACAACATCTCAACCAAACTCCTGAAATCTGTTCGCACTTCTATAGCTGAGCATTTAGCATATTTGATCAATTTTTCTATAACTTCCGGTAAATTTCCCCCTCAATTTTGAAATTAACATCTATCATTCCTGTTTACAAGAGGAATGATCCTGAGAATATAGCTAACTAAGGGCCGATCTCAATTCTTAGTGTATTCTCGAAACATATAGAAAAAGTAGTGTACAATAGAATATGCAACTTTCTATCTAGATTTGACATACTTACCGAATTCCAGCACGGCTTTCGAATTGGTAAATCGACTCAATCGGCAGCTTGCAGCCTAATTGAGAATACTTACATCAATATGGATAGAGGAAAACAAGTTGCTGGACTCTTTTTCGACTTATCCCGCGCTTTCGACTCCATTAATTTGGACTTAATTGAAAGTAAAATGTATAACTTGGGTTTCAGGGGTATATTCTTGGATTGGGTGTGTGATTATCTCCATCATAGACAAATGCTTGTTAAAGTAGAAAGCAGTTTTTCTGAAAAGCATACCTTGAACATAGCGTTCCACAGGGTTCAGTATTGGGGCCATTAATATTTTTATTATTCGTCAATGATATGCCCCAACATATCAATACTGAACTATTGGCTCTATTTGCTGATGATACTTCACTAGTGGTTACAGGTCGTAATCGTGAAGAATTAGTTATATCCACTGAAAAAATTATGGAATGCTTCGATAGATGGTGTGAGCAAAATTGTCTGATTTCAAATATCTCGAAGACAGAGTGTATAAATTTTAATACGAAAAACACTCCAAACACTATCCAATTCGACATGAATGGTGCAAATATTGTATCCACTCGAACCACAAAATGTTTGGGTATACATGTAGATGAAAACTCACGTTTTACGAATCATATCGACAGCCTCAGTAAAAAATTGAATAAATCAAGATTTGCAGTTTCACGTCTGAAGTTCTCAATGCCAACTGAGTCTTTGTTGACAGTATACTACAGTCTTGTATATAGTCATATGTCCTACAATGTCGTTCTCTGGGGAAATTCTGTAAACAGTGGAAGAATTTTCACAGCACAGAAGAGAATAATCCGCACTATGTTCGGGTTATCTTCGCAGGAATCGTGTAAGCCATGCTTTATTTTTCACAAGGTTCTGACTTTTCCATGTTTGTACATATTAAAATGTCTAATCCTCATCAAGAAAAATTGCCCGAAGTTTGTGAGGAATTCACATTACCACGATTATCCTACCAGGAATGGTAATCTTTTGTATATCCCGAGACATAGTACAACAAAATTCGAGCGATCCCCCACATATCAGGGGATAAAATTCTTCAACCATTTGCCAGAGAGTATAAGAAACCTTAATAAAATTAGGTTCAAGAGCAGAGTTAATACTTTCTTCCAGGGGCTACTATAGTATTGAGGAGTTCATGTCTGACTATAACGTGAATCAATTTGTTTGATGGTTTGAGTGTAGTGTTATTTTTGTTTTGTGTGTGTACTATATACTAATTTGTATGTCCTATATACAACTTGACTTGTCCAATACATTTTTGTCGATGTCTGAATGGACAAATAAAATTATTATTATTATTATTATTATTATTATTATTATTATATATATATATATATATATATATATATATATATATATATATATATATATATATATAAACATACATATTCATATATTGTAACATGCTGTTTGTGATATGCAAATGCTTGCAAAGTTGATCGTATTTTGGAAAACATTTTGCATAAAAGTCTCGCTAAACTGCGAGGCAGTTCATACTGTTTTTTTTTTGGCTAAGCTAGATAAGAACGGTGATAAGGATGTAAGAATTTTCTAATGTCGATTTGATCTGAGTTGGCCTTCCTTATAGCGAATTGATTCATTATTATAAAACTCAATTTTGTTGAAACTTTTCTTTATCACGGAGCCTTTTTAGCTTTGGGCCCAAATTATAGACTTTTGATGAAGGTTCAAGTATAGTGGTTAAGGATTATTTCCAGACTAACTTCAGTCTTCGTGTACTAAGGAACGTACGAATGCCTAAAAGTAAGCTGGTTTCGAAGAAGACCACCGAAGAGAGAATATAACCTCTCTGTTCTCGTTGAGACAATTTTGAGGTGCAGATAAGTGACACAAAAATTAGTTCAACATTTTAGTTTCACTTTGGAAATAAAAATATATTTCAAAGACAGAATCAATTGGAGCGTTATCTCACAATATTTGTTTACGTTATACGTTTCATCTTAGTTCTATTGTTATTAAAGATTGTGTTCTATTTCGAATTTATGTTTGTGGAAAATATTTAGGTATAAGAAGCCTGATATATTTGTACCTCTAAAATACATTTTCAAGATATAAATATATTTATATATATACAGGGTTTCAGGTAAACATGCGGCAAAAATTCTTTACTTCTAGGCCTATTCTAAGAATATTTTGTCCTATGATGATTTCTGAAAAACCCTTTGTTTCGAACATACGCACTGAACAAAACTCTTGTTACAACCGTATTCGATATTTGTTGAAATCATTAACGTAAATAAAAGTATGACCAATTTCTTAAGAAACACAATTTTCATAACAACCTCATATGGGCAGATGGAAATCCGCATGAGGTAAGTGAAGACCATTTTCAACAACAGTTTCTTCTTAAATGTTTGGGTTAGAATTGTGGGTGACTATCTAATTGGAAAGGTATTTCTACCAGCCAGACTTCTTGGAGGAAACACTGCCTGGATGTACCATTGGCTCGAGAATTGCAATGTGGTTTCTTCACGAAGGAGCGCCACTTCATTCGATTTTTTAACAGCAACATACGGACGCATGACCTGCTCGATTCCCAAACTTAATTCCTCTGGATTATTTCTTATGGGGATATCTGAAGTCATTAGTTTACGCTACTCAAGTAGATAATTTGGACTTGCAAAATCGAATACTTGCTAGATGTAGCTCAATTAGAATCGACACTGGTGTATTTGAAAGAGTTCGGCACTCAATGCCGAGAAGATTGAATGCTTGAGAAATTAATTTCGATTATTTACTGTAGATTGAGCAACGTCGCATATACTTTTTGATGATAACATGTTTAAACGGTAGCAAATTCTGTCAAAAATCATTATTGGACAAAACATTCTAAAAATATGCCAAGGAATAACCTATGGAATTTTTGCCGCATAAAGGTTAATTTGAAAATATAATAGTGGTTACATAAATAAGCAGCAGCAAAATGAGAAATTTAGTTACTAAAATATGTATTTTTAGCAACAGTTCGTTCGTCTAGTTCGAAGGTATTGAGAATAACGCGTTTTTTCTTCTCGACAAGCTATAAATATAGCGTTTCCACAACACATTTTAAATTTAATCTGCCGTCGAAGGTTTCATACTTCAAGTGGGAATTATCATGCTTGCTGTACCACATGATTGTCAATTGTTTTATTCATGCACCATTCTGTCAGCAACTGGGATCCTGAGATTTGAATCCAATTATGCGTCCAACACCGAACTTCACTTTCACCCAGGGTGAATTTTCACGAGTATTGGCAATGAATAACTGGGGCGTATTGACCCAGATACGAAAGTATCTTGCAGGATAATGCACGAGAGACTGAGTATTCACTGAATTAATAAGTTTTCGAATTTACATTCAAAATGTACTGGTCATGCAAGGAAAAAAAGGCGTGAACAGCACAGCTCCATCAATAAGATCGCATTTTTTCCGCGAAATGCATCGCGTCGAAATGTGAGTCTAACGGATAGATTTATATTGTGACAAATTATGCTCAAATAGCAAACCAAATTGAAGAAAAATTATTTTTATAAATAAATTGCGAAATGCATCGTGGTTAAAGAAAAAAATTGAAACAAACGAAGAAACGTATCTCAATATTAACATAATCCACGTACAAAATTTCAATCCTTTATTGTGAAAAAAAATTCGCGAAGTGCATCGTGTAGGTACCATGAAAAAATAAATATCTTCTTAAAAATGGCGGCGGTCGGAAAAATTTAACCAAATTTTGATAGTTTCGTTCCGCAACGAAAACAGTTCCAGGTACCAAATTTCACTTCATTTTTCTGGATGGAACCTGCTGGAGATGCCAATATGTACCGTGAAAAATCATTATATATACAGGCCGTTTCTTTTATCATGTGGTAACATTGCTATATTCTAAACCGTAACAGATATGGAAACGATTAAATGAGAAAAAAGGTAACTATTATGGTGAGTAGTAAATTGGTCAGAAAAAAATGTAGGGAGACTTTCGCCGTTCCCGAGTTATACAGGGGAAACTGAAAATGGCGTTTTTGGTTTTTTACGAATAGAATTGTCATTTTAGAAAATATGAAAAAATGGAAGAGGACATTTTTATTGTATTCAAAATGTACTATAACTATGTAAGAATAAATTTTAGATTGAACGTTTCGTCTCAACACGGCCGCCATCAACTTTTTTTTTCGAATACGGACCTGTATCTTTTATTGCAAATATTGATGAAGCGATAAAATCACAATTCGGTGGTGTATCACACTTGATATTTTTATAGCGTTTCATTCAAAATAACTAGCATCATCAGAGAAAACAATTTTTAATTACGGTCCTGTCCTTAGTTTTTTTGTAAATTGTTTTGATTTCTTCAAAATTTATTCAACTATTGGCATACTTCTGACAATAGGCAATAATTTTTATGAGAAGGTACCCAAACATAACGAAAATTCGTATTTTTCATGTCTGGAAATTTTTATATTATACAGTAATCCTTGTTTAGGGGCTGATTACTCCTGAATCAATTTTATACGGAATATTTTTATAATTCTCAATCGTGGAAATAGGTAACGAAAATATTCGTTTTTGGTCAAAATACGATTGTTGTGTAATTCAGTACAATTAACTTAAGAACTGTCAGACGTTTATGCACTGGATTACATAATATTGAAGATGTATTCAAATGATGAAAGGACTGATCACTGATATGCTATTTACTTATGCAAAATCAAATAGAAATCCTCTTTTGGCAAGAAATATGTATAGTGAGCTATACCCGAATCGTCGTATTCCAAACATTCTAACATTCAAATGTTTAGACGATTAGAAAGAAATTTGATAGACTGTGGTGCATTTGACAGAAATAAAACTAGAAAATTTATTGTAACTGGAAGTATGACGAACCGAATAAATGTTTTAGGTAAGCAAATATTTCCTCATAAAAAATAACTAGTGATGCCGCCGAGACGAGAGATTCTCGTCTCTCGTCTCGTCTCGTCTCGACGAGACGAGAGAGATATTTTCTCTCGAAAAAATTTCGAGACGAGACGAGAGAAAGCCCCTCTCTCGACGAGAATTTCTCGTTTCTCTCGATCTCTCGAGAAAATATTTTTTACAATTTTACAAATTAAACAGTTAAGCCGTTATTTATGTCATGTTTCCTATAGTTTTTATCAAAGTATGCAAAAATCGTGATAAATATTTAGATATCTCGTAATATCCTTTGAAAGTAAGCAGTGTACATTGTACTTAGTTTTTACGTTATCCATTTTAAATTAATAGCGAGTAGTTATTGGTAGTATATTGTAATAATATATACAAGGTGTGACTAAGTTTGCACTATTGCTATCTTCGATTGGCAAACTAACAGCCGTATTCACCATCAGCTGCTAACTTTTTATCAGGCTGCTAAATGCGTAAAGGCGATTACACATATAGCTGTCTACTTGACAAGTATGCTTTTTCAAGCTTTTTGTACAATATTATAAATGAAGGTGTGTATGGTAAAACTCGCAAAGACTTCTGCTGTATTTTACCATACACACATTCACGTAATTGTACAAAAAGCTTGTGTCAGCATACTTGTCAAGTAGACAGCTAGGTGCGTAGCCGCCCTTACGCGCTCAACAGACCCTATTAAAAAGTTAGCGGCAGATGGTGAATAAGGCTGTAAAACTTATAGCTTTTTTCTGCTGACTAGTAAAACAGAAAAATATTTCAACATTGCATTTTTGAGTAAATAAGAAAAACATACCGTATATTATATATTTGGATTTTACGTAAATTTCAAGACATAAAGGTCTAAATAACTAGTTTTGGTTAAAT
The DNA here is from genome assembly GCA_030704885.1 of Cynegetis impunctata. Lineage (NCBI taxonomy): Eukaryota > Metazoa > Arthropoda > Insecta > Coleoptera > Coccinellidae > Cynegetis > Cynegetis impunctata. Next base: position 53,744 of record JARQZK010001567.1, on the reverse strand, counting down.
AGTTTTTGAGATATTCACCTCAGCTTAAAAAATTACACATTTGCATCTTTGACGACCCGAATAGTTTAAGGGTGAGTTCGGGAGTACTCGGAGCGCGCACTGTTTTCGCTTTTCTGTTATTATTGGAGCTCCAAAAACACTCTAGTGTGTTTGGTTTGTCACATAAACTCCGATCGAACTTTATATACTCCGAGGTCCAAAAATACCAGAAAAACGAAAATAGTGCGCTCTCCGAGTGCTCCGAGCCTCAACCCGAACTCACCCTAAGACTGAGGAAAACTGTTTTGACTTTCTCAGCTTTTGAATAGCTTTTTAATAATATTAGTTTTACGTCTGTTAAAAAATAAATAAAAAGGACATACCCGAGTTTCAACAAATTCCGCGGAAAACCTAAAGCCCATGTATTCCGTGCGGTGTCCTTCATTAAAAAAGTTTAGTGACAAATTTTTGGGAAAAATGTAGGTACCTACTTATTTTTATGAAAGAATAGCTGTTAAAAATTGGGATAAAAAGTGTTTTTTCTAACTTAGCTCGTTTGGGTTCTAGAGCATGTAAAGTTGCAAATAAGTATGTAATTTTTTTTCTTCAAAAAATATTTTCGTATATGTCGATGTCACTTTCTACTTCTTGCACAGGCGTATAGTTTTTATCTTTGTCACTCTCGTCCATTTCAATATCACTATCGCTTTGATCACTCAAATGTTCTCCAAATTTTAAAAAAGTTTGACCTGTTCTTTTCATGTTTAAATTCTTACAAATAACCAACCGCACGCTATAAGACACAAATCATAACTAAAAGTTTTAAAGAACAATTTAACAATTATCGTATTGCTTATCTAGATCTCGGACAATAGGTGACAATCCTGATTTATGAGTTTATGGTTAAGTTTACCCCGATTGGGTTTTTCTAGGAATTTACATAAATACAATGGTTCGTTCCATCATGTTTATAAGAGACAAAATTATGTGGAACGAAACTACTAATATTATCTAAATTTTTATAAGACGAATACACAAATGTATATTGGTACCTTTTAATGTCCGAATTTTAAATGTTATTTCATAAAAATTAGTCTAGCAGTCATGGTCGTCAATATTTTTAGGGGAGGAGAAGATACCAATTCCCGACTTGCATTATGGAAAAACCATCTCATATTATGAAAATCCTATATTATTAAAATACCTACTGGCCAAAAAAATAAAATGAAAACTTTTCCTGTTAAATTTTCCAACTCAAGCGTGGTTGGAAGGGGGAGGGAAGGGGGCTTTTTCTTATCTATGATGTATGCTCAGTTTTACGTGAACCTAATGTACAAGGAGAATCCTTTAAAAAAAAACGTTTCGGAGTTAAATGAAGAAAAAGTGCTTTATTCACACACCTATAAAATTGCAGTAATTTTAAATATTTATATTTATGCTGAATTTTTTTATCATGCATTGATTACATCGACTAATGAAAGGTATACATTTAAGAGTAATTAATACATAATAAAATAAAAAAGTATACTTAATATACTTAAATGATACAATTATTACACAAATAGGTATTTTTTTCCCCATTTCATTGTGATATTATATTATTCAGGTACTTACTTTTAATAATTTCATTTACTTTTGTAACTATGTTACAATATACCAAAATACAATAAATTCTTGTAATTATTAAAAATAATATTTCTTACTATTAACTTCAAATATCCATTATTGGGTGTTTAACCGTTTAACGTTAAAAGTTACGTCGACGAGACGAGACGAGACGAGAGAGAGCCTTCTCTCGTCTCGTCTCGTCGAGAGGCAACACTAACAATAACAAAAAGAAAAAAAAATTTTTTCAATTAAGGATTGGTCAATTATAAAAATATTTCTAATCAAGATTGTTCTTCACGGGAAATTGCCCACGAACCAGGGATTTCTGTGAAATCTAGCAGAAATGTTTTAAAACAGAACAAATACAAATGTTACAGGATACGCAAAGTTCATCACCTCAATTAAAGGGATTACGGATGAAGTGATTAAGACGTAAAAATAGGAAAGTAGGAAATATTTGTAGAAAAATAATATGGACGGACGAATCAAAATTCACCAATAATGGCTGGTTTAACAGAAACATCCATTATAGGTGGAATAATTCAAATGAATATTTACATAGAGAAACCAACTTCCAGGAAAGATACGGAATAAGATTTTGTTTGGGAATTTTGGGAACAAAGGTACTAGGTCCTTTCTTTCACAGTGAGAATTTGAATAGTGGAATGTATTTAAATTTTTCATCTAATGAGTTTGATGAATACTTAGATGAATTGCCACTGAATATTCGCCGTGAAATACAACATTTTCAACAAGACGGTGCCCTTCCCCATAATGCAGCAATAGTAAGGGATCATTTAGATGCAATATTCCCAACAAAATGGATTGGAAACAATGGACCAATTGCTTGGCCAGCATTCGAGCATTAAATGTAGTTTCTCATGTGGAATTCATTTTTTGTATGGTTTTTATTTCCCCTCAAAAATTCATTATAAAATAAATTGTTTTTCTGTTTGATTGTTGTCACTGATGATGCTAGTAATTTTAAATGAAACGCTATAACAATATCAACTGTGATATACCACTGAATTGTGAGGATTGGAACGTATAAAAATTAATTCAAGAGAAATAAGCCTCGAAACAAGGATTACTGTAATACAAAAATTAAAATGTACATTGTGATGGGGTATCTTCTTATCGAAATTATTGGCTAATGTCTGAAGTATGCCAATAGTTGAACAAGTTTTGAAGAAATCAAAACTATTTACAGAGGAACTAACAACAGGACCGTAATTGAAAATTGTTGTCACTGATGATGCTTATTTTGAATGAAACGCTATAAAAATACCGATTGTGATATACCACTGAATTTTGATTTTATTGCTTCATCAATATTTGCAATAAAAAAGAAAAAAAAAAGGTCCGTATTCGCAAAAAAAAGTTGATGGTGGCCGTGTTGAGACGAAACGTTCAATCTAAGATTTATTGCTACATGGTTATAGTGCATTATGAATATAATAAAAATTTCCTCTTCCATTTTTTTATATTTTCTGAAATAACAATTCTATTCGTAAAAAACCAAAAACGCCATTTTCAGTTTCCCCTGTATAACTCGGGAACGGCGAAAGTCCCTGAAGATTTTTTCTGACCAATTTACTGCTCACCATAATAGTTAACTTTTTTCCCATTTAATCGTTTCCATATCTGTTACGGTTTAGAATATAGCAATGTTACCACATGATAAAAGAAACGGCCTGTATATATATATATATATATATATATATATATATATATATATATATATATATATATATATATATATATATATATATATATATATATATATATATATATATATATATATATATATATATATATATATATATATATATATATATATATATATATATATATATATATATATATATAAATACATAGAACACAAAATGTTTTAAAAAATATTTTATATATATATATATATATATATATATATATATATATATAGATATATATATATATATATATATATATATATATATATATAAATATATATATATATATATATATATATATATATATATATATATATATATATATGTATATATATATATATATATATATATATATATATATATATATATATATATATATATATATATATATATATAATATATATATATTTGTATATATTTATATATATATATATATATATATATATATATATATATATGTCAACTTTTGAATGAAATCAAGTTTTTTGAGATTCAACAAGCCTGTTATTGCTAATAATTATCAAAAGATTAGAAATAGTTCACAGGCAAAACAATTCGAATGAATATATATATATATATATATATATAAATATATATAAATATATATATATATATATATATATATATATATATGACATGAACAAAAATTTTTCAAAAATCGTGGTTTAGGAGGTCTCAAATGGACAGAAAAACTACTCCTGCACCTTACTGTTTTCCTTCGATACACAGTAATACTATATAATTTTGAAATACGACTAATGAGAAGATGGTATGAATGAAATAACGAAAAGCTATATGACCGATTTATGAGAATGTGAATTTGGTACTATATTTTAGTTTTCTAATTAACAAATAGTAGTTCATGTCTATTCAACATTATAATATTTGTTTATTATAAAAATAAAAGAAAATGTTCATGCTTGGAATCAGTTGTTGTTGAAACAAAGTATCATTAATTTTTTTAATTTCAAATTATTGGACAATTATCATTTCAAACAACAGCACAAAAAAAATTTCTGATGTTATAAGAGTAGTTATATATTACAAAATTTGAAAGAAATTAATTTTTTCCTTTTGGGATTTGTATAATGAACCACAATTAGTGAATGCTGTCAAAATAAATTCAGAAATATCAAAAGGATTAAAAATTTGATTCATACTGTTAAAATACATGCCATATTTTGGAGCGAAGTTTGACATTCCGTGTGTTTTGACACCGCATTCCACCAGGAAGATTTTCAATGATAGGAATTTGTCTGTAAAATCCCGAGAAAGGTCGATTTTGCTTTCGAAGGGAACATCACTTGATAGCAAAGTCATGGATGTAGAGTCATACCCTTAAACAGGGTGTAAACCCTTGAAGAATCTGAAAGGCACCGAGTTATTTCTATTTACAGACATTCAGGTTTTGTTTACCTCCGTGAAATGAATGTAAAAAATCCATTTGATGAACCGGTAATTTGAGTAGAAGTAAAAGAGTACTTGCAGGAGTTTTGATAGGTTAGATGTTGCAATTACTTGCCATTTACTTCCATTCCGTTTATGCTGGGATATTAGAAAAAAATATTGTATGAATAGATGAAGGATTTTCAAGAACTAAGGCCACTCTTCTGCAGATTTCATGTATATATATATATATATATATATATATATATCTATATATATATATATATATATATATATATATATATATATATATATATATATATATATATATATATATATATAGATATTCATATTTATTATTATATATATATATATATATATATATATATATATATATATATATATATATATATATATATATATATATATATATATATATATATATATATATATATATGTTTTATTTGTTTATGAATTTTGCAAATTATATGAAACGAAATTGAAGTTTGAAAATTTTTGTTGTAATCATCTTTATTCTTAAGCATTTTCTTTGAAAATTTATATTTCTTCTCGAAATTGACTCCAGATATCACACGAATAAATCCTTCTGTAATCTCATGCATATCTTCTCCATTTAGTGGACACAGCCGAGCCGAACCCTCATATTCTGCAACCAACGAGAAGCTTTTGGATAATCCGGTTATTTTTTTTATTTTCCGCAGAGTATGTATCAACTCGGGTCCGAGGATATAGCATCCAAAAAGAGTGAAGCAGGGCATAAGGGAACAACCTCACCTGTTCTATTAGAAAATCTAACTGACCTTATCCTTCTAACAACCGAATTTCCAACTGAGACCAAGATAGCAATGGAATATATTTTAAGAGTAGAAATTTAAATGTGAGGAAATAGGCATTACTCTGAATCCTATCAATACGCTACTCGGAATCAAATGAAATATATGAGCGAGATGAAAAATATATTTCAGATTTTTTATTTCAGAAAATCTAATAATGAGAATAGAATTTTGTTCAAGCTTTTCTATTATATATGAATATATATATATATATATATATGAAAAACTTGGTTCACGGAATGAACCGCGTAAAAGATTTGAAAAAACTTGAGATTTTTCAAATCTTTTACGCGGTTCATTCCGTGAACCAAGTTTTTCAAATACTTCCGACCGCGGAAATCTTTCTGAACATATATATATATATATATATATATATATATATATATATATATATATATAGTTTAGGAAGCCCAGTTGGGAATGGCCATATTCGATTAATTCTCTCCGTAAAATTTTCTTTCTGTGTAAATAACTTGTAATGATAATAGTACCCTCAGCTTTGTACCTATATCTGTCAAAGTTAGGGAGAAGAGAAATGACCGACTCTATATCGGCATGCAGAGAAGAAACCTTCAATGGTTAGGCAGATACTGAATTTAGGGACCAATGCTAAGAGGCGTTCGGATTCAGACAGAATGTCAAAGTTAGTTAGATTTTTTATCCATTTCTCAGAACTGTAATACTAATAAATGCATTAATTTGTGAACTTTTTGTCTGTTTTGAACTTCTATTGCACTAGTTCATTCAAAAGAATACGATTTATATATTTATATATATGATTAACAAAATTTGAATTTACTACGTTTATTATCACAAATATTTTGAAAAATATAACACTGCGATTGCAATTTCGGTAACTAGACCATCATCGGGCAGATTGAGTTAAGAACTTTTTTCAAATCTGCCCGATGATGGTCTAGTGACCGAAATTGCAATCGCAGTGTTATATTTTTCAAAATATTTTGTGATAATAAACGTAGTTAATTCAAATTTAGTTTTGTTAATCATGTTAAATTATCACGTAGTAACGACGGATTCCATCAACTATTTATATATATATATATATATATATATATATATATATATATATATATATATATATATATATATATATACATATACATATACACATATATATATATATATATATATATATATATATATATATTTATATATATATATATATATATATATATATATATATATATATATATATATATATATATATATATATATATATATATATATATATATATATATATATATATATATATATATATATTTATATATATATATATATATAATAATAATAATATATATTTATCCTCTAGATATTACACAAATATATAGGACATGTCAGTATACAAAATACAAAAAAGTCAACGAGATGGAAATTTAACAAATATCGTAACCGTGGAAACTGGAAAGTGTATTAAGATCCGACAGCTTTTGGCGAACCAATAACAAACAGTTCAAAATGTAGATACAAGGTAATGGTGAAATCTTGTGACGCTCAAATATTGGACGACAGGTTTCATAAGGTTTCAAGTTGAAAATGAGGCGAATAATTCTCTTCTGTGCAGCAAAATTTCGAAAAGATCCAGATGAGCCACCCCATAGAACTAAATTGTAGCTGAGGTGACTGTAGACTAATGCGTAATAAGTTGAGAGTAAGGTCTCCAGAGGAAGCATGTGTTTTAGGCGACTGACTGCAAAGAGAGATTCGTTGAGCTTCTTGGATAGTTGCTCGACATGACTGTCCCATTTGAGATTGCTATCAACATGAAGTCCCAGAAACCTTGCACTTGCTGTCGGCCTCAGTTGGCGGTCGTGAAACTTGATAACAAGTGGAACATCTGAGCTGAATTCACGTAGTTGAAAGTGGATTAATTCAGTTTTGGTGAGATTAAGCATGAGTGAGTTTCTGTAACACCAGTCCGAGAATCCCTGCACCAGTCTCCCACATTCCGTCCTGAGCCCATCAATACTCTTAGCCGATACGACCAATGATGTGTCATCGGCGAATAGGATGACTGAGTCAGTATTAACAAATTCAGGAACATCATTAACAAATAGTAGAAAAACTAGAGGACCCAAAACAGAACTCAGTGGAACCCCAATAGATACTGGATAGTTTCGAGATCTACAATTTTTGTTTTCGACAAACAATGAACGGTCAGACAAGTAACTGGAGATCCAGTTAAGAAAAACCCCTCTAAACCCCATACTGTACAGCTTATTTGTAATAAAATTGAATTTAAGACAATCGAATGCCTGTGATTCATCTAAGAACAGTCCCGCAACATATAAGCCATCGTCCAAGCAGGTATAAATCACCTCAAAAAATTGGCAAGTAGCACTTTGCGTTGTTTTTCCACGTAGAAAACCATGTTGGCAGTTAGATATTATAGATTATAAAACTCATGTATGAATAAGCCAATAGAATCCGTGAATTTTGCCTAACTACTGCGTATAGATAAGTGAATATACCCTTGACGACGTGATATAATCGTTTAGGTGTTTCGCCTCGTGTCAAAATGTTAATGTTTTCATATTGACGATGTTTTGACGTTTGTCAAAAAAAATTAATATTTTATATTCGTTATATAATCGTAACGAATACCACTCGAGCAATCGAAAATAATCGATTATACTGACCTTGTCACTCGACGTATTTTCTTAAAACACCACTCGAGCTGCACTCTCATGGATGTTTCGCAAAATACGTCTCGTGACTCGGAAGTATAATCGATTATTTTCGATGCTCTTCTGATATTATAACTGAATATTTGTTCAAATAATTTATCATTCTACTATGAACAATCCTCTCGAATACTTTTGATATAGTGCTCAGTAGAGAAATTGGTCGATAGTTAACAATGTCAGATGGATCATCATTTTGTGAATTGGTATATATTGGTATATATATATATATATATATATATATATATATATATATATATATATATATTTATTATTCATTTTGGATATAATTCTTTTTATGAATAACTTCGAAAGTATTTTAAAGCAAGTATCGGAGAAACGAGATATTTTGTCGATTCAAACACATTCTGTTTATCAACGAATAAGAGATTATGTACTTCACATGCCTCAAATTCGAACGACTGATACTGTAACACACTTATGGTACAAGCGATCAAATTGACGAATATGTATTGCTTGAAAATTCTATCCATATTTCAAATATCCAATAATTGATCGTAATTTCATTATAATTTTCATCACTCACCAAATGTTACACTGATGAACGGATGATTTATTACTTCTGTACGAAATCAATATTTCATATTTTTGCGAATTGAAGTGATAGAATCTATAACACAATCTTCTCAAAGAATTGTTGAAATTAATTAAAATTCAAGAAAATGTTTTGGTTATGGAATTAATCGAAATATTCAGTAACTGAGATTGAATTCTCGCACATCACTTGGTGAAACATCATGAATAATAAAACTTCAAAATAAAACACATTTGGCTCAAGTTTCACTATATAAAAATATTTAGATACTGTATTTAGCAGTAGAAGATACACAGACTATCGAAAAATAATGTTAAAACAATTTGTACAAACAAAAGAATCTTGAAGTCATTATTGGTCAATAATGAAGAAAAATCTGACATCGGGGAAAACAGTGGTGTTTACAAAATATTTTGCGACGAATGTCCTACTTTTTATATTGGACAAACAGGAAGGAATATAAACATTCGTGTTGAAGAACATAAAAAGTCAATTTAACAGAATAAAAATACCACTGGCTTCTCTTAACATTGTCTAAAATTTAACCCAATTGTTGCATTCAGGCAACAAAGGAAAGCGCCTTGACCTTCTTGAAATTCTGGAAATAATTTTCGCCCATAATAGTAAATTAACCCTTGTAAACGAACACATTGATTTTCAGGTATCACTTTTGCTTTCTTCTGTTTTATAAAATAAGATGTAATACTCTCCTGTATAATGAGTTCATAACTCGAAACATGTCAACTATCCTTTACTGTTAAATACAGTATCTGAATATTTTTATATAGTAAAACTTAAGCCAAGTGTGTTTTATTTTAAAGTTTAAACTTTATTCCAAATATTCAGTTTTATGGATATTCATCGAAATTATGTTAAATTTGTTGGGGAATATATATGCTGACAGAAATTTTCTATTACCATACTAACACTGAATCAATAAAAACTGAAAAGTAAACATTACCAATTTTATAGCTGTAAACGATGAAACGATATACTATTGAATGAATATTCGAATAGGAGTTTTATTTCAGCTCTTCAGAGCCATCAAACGGAAACCTAGCATAAATAAACAGATATAAAGTCACTTCGTCTGAAATCAATCTAAGATTGTAATGGCTTAAACTATAAACCATTAATGCTATACTGGATTATCATATGTGCTATTGAACGTGATATTTGAAAAAGTATTCTGAAGAGGGTCATAACTCCCAATCCTCTTAAATTACAACTAATTGTTGTATTAAGTTCGTTTTGCTATATACGAGGGTACGTTGAAAAATTCTTAGCCTACTATAGAATCAAACAAAATTTCATTGTCAAAATTTTTTTTAATACTCAACATATTCTCCTCTTAATTGTATACATTTATTGCAGCGAACCTGCAACGTCTCTAGAACTTTGAAAAAAAATGTTTGTTTTTGCTCTGCAAACCAGACCTCCACAGCTCTTATCACCTCCTCGTTGGAGGAAAATTTACGACCTTTTAAACTTTTTTTCAGTTGAGGAAAGAGATGATAGTCGGACGGAACCAAATCTGGTGAATAAGGGGGGTGTTCCAGTAATTCAAACTTTAAATCACGAATTTTTTGCATGGCGACATGAGATTTGTGTGTAGGGGCGTTGTCCTGCAAAAACAAAACACCTTTAGATAGCTTTCCGCGTCTTTTATCTCTAATTTTCTCCCGTAGAGTGGTCAGTAATGTCGAATAGTAATCTCCAGTTATTGTTCTACACTTATCCAAAAAATCAATCATGATTACTCCATGGCATTTCCAAAAAACTGAAGCAAGAACTTTTCCAGCAGATTTTTGGGCACGAAACTTCTTAGGTCTTGGAGAACCGGAGTGTCGCCATTCCATCGATTGTTACTTTGTTTCTGAATCGTAGAAATGTACCTCTGTAAGTCTGATCCATAGTAATAATTCGGTTTAAGAAGTCTACATCGTTTTCAAATCGAGCACAGAACGAACGCGATGCTTCTACTCTTGCACGCTTTTGGTCAACATTCAAACAATCGGGGATCCATTTTGCAGCAATTTTTCTCATGTCCAAATTGACGTGAACTATATGATGAACGAGTTCGTATGAAATATTCAGTGCTTCAGATATCCGTTTTAGCCCAATTCGACGGTCTCTTAAAATCATGTCATGAACTGCATCGATATTTTCGGGGACTGACACAGAAACTGGCCTTCCCGATCGGTCATCATCTTCAATGGAAAATTTACCTCTTTTGAAGCTTGCAGTCCAATTTTTCACGGTCGCATACGAAGGACATTGATCACCAAGGGTATTAATCATATCTTCGTAAAGCTGCTTACCTCTTACCTTTTTAAATACAGGTACTTGATGATAGCTCGATACTCCAATTTTTCGATTTTCACAATTTCGGTGGACATATCTTTTCTTTCAATTTATTGCGTAACTGTGGTTTACTTTTTTGACGTCAAACTTTACACTGACAATTTTAATAAGTTATTGTTCGTTGCTATGGTAACGATATATTTTGTTTATGCAGGGAACTGGTCTAGGCTAACTAGATATCAATACATCCTCGTATTATGTATGAAATAGCAGACAAAATGATCCAGTGAATAACTACACTATTAAAGCTATTCAAAATATTTGTTTCATTGTGCATAGTAACGAAGGATTTTAGTTATTCGGTATATATATCTTCTTTTTATAGTGCGTCTCCTATTGGAGGTTTGCTATCATCACAGCAATCCGCACCTGGTTGATTGCAGCTCTGAACAGTTGGACGTTGCTGCAGTTAAACCAGTCCCTTAGCTTTTGTAGTCAGAACACACGGCGCTGTAGATACTCCACTTTCTACTAATCTTTCCCAGGACTATCAATTGGAGAAGTGTATAATTTTTGTTCTCTCGTAATATTAGCAACTCTATCGGTCCAGCGGATACGCCACATTCTACGCACTGCATTTCAAAGGCTTGTAATTTGTCCATGTGGTCTTTCTTAAGTGTCCATGCTCCAACCCCATATAAAAGCGAGGAAAAAACGTAACACTGCAGCATCCTCGTCCTAAGTTCCATGTTAATATCACGACTCTAAATAGCTTTTTCATTTTTATAAATGTTGATCTGGCTATTTTTATCCTCGCTCTTATCTCTCCTCTCTTAGGACACCTAATTTTTCTATCTAAGTTTTTAGATATTTATATTCTCTATAGTGTTGTCTGCCACCGCCAGGTTTACATGATTCAGATGTGTGTGTGTGTGTGTACACATATTTTTTAAATGAACGTTTTTATTGATGTCGAAAATAAGAGTAGTTTTCTCTTGAATTGTTAATGGAATCCGTCGTTACTACGTGATAATTTAACAAAACTAAATTTGAATTTACTACGTTTATTATCACAAAATATTTTGAAAAATATAACACTGCGATTGCAATTTCGGTCACTAGACCATCATCGGGCAGTTTTGTTCATCATGTTAAATTATCACGTAGTAACGACGGATTCCATCAACTATTTAATAAGTATTAGACATTGACACACGACCGAAAATAGAGACAATGATTGAAATTGATGCTTGTTTTTAATATGTGTTATTGAAATTGTGTTAAATGAAAAGATATCAAAGGTATGTAGGCCATTATTTGTGTGAATTTGTGTATTATTCCTTTGTTTTTATTGCAGACAAGATACCTACTTTTCTTGTTGCTGAAGGAGGAGGTATGACCTCCGAAACGTCCAACAATTTATATGTTTTTAATTTCATTTTCAATAAATAACCTTTAAAGCCAATAATTTTTGAATTGATACACTAGATGAAAATAGGTAACAAAATTGTTTATTTGTTTATATATATATATCTGTATATTATAGATTGTTGGGATTTTTCGTGGTATAACAGATATTAAATGACTAATCAAGTGGGATTTAATTTACTCGACGTTTCGGCTCTATTTTTGGAGCCTTTTACAAGAGTTTCATCAAGAGTCTCACTACGGATCGTTTTGTTTTCTTTTCTTTCGCTGTGGTAAGTTTCAGCTCGTGTGAACGACTTGTAAAAGGCTCCAAAAATAGAGCCGAGGAATTTTGAAATTTTTACATCTTCAGTTAGATATTCAAGGAATTCAAAAATAGAAGAGCCAGATCAATTAGTCGGGTTTAAATGTTAACCAGACTCTTGCAAAATGGTTTTTAAACAAATTCAAAAAATGTTCTTGAGGCATTTTGAGATGTTGGAACAGTAAAATAGGTAACTACTTAAAAACAAATACCTAATACCAGAAAGCCAGATCGATTTGTTGAAATTTTTCACTGGCCAGATGATCGAGAATGTAGAGTATATAAGTGCGGGTGAACAGCTAGAGGTGTGTGTGAGAGAGAGAGAGAAAGAGTTAGAGAGAGAGAGAGAGAGAGAGAGAGAGAGAGAGAGAGAGAGAGCGTAAATCGACTGAGGGGCAGATAAATGTAAAATAACATCCCGCGACGTTGCCCTATGTGCAGCGGAATAGTGAAACTAAACGGGACCTAACCTAATTTCCAAATTTTGTTTTGCTCGTCATTTTAGCATTTTACTCTTTTTGTTATGTATCTCGGTGCTCGGTTCCTGAGATGATGTTAAGTTGTCTCAGTGATTTCAGTTTTTGTAAAGAGCGTGTCTTTTTGAAGTATTCTTAAAATGCCTGTCGCCTGCAAAATTTGTTCGAAAATTTTGTGCAGCCAAAGTAGTCTAAATCAACAACTAAAAAACGTTCATAACAAACAAGAAAAAATATATTTTATCATAGTTTCCTACGAAAATACTCGTTTTAATAGCAAGTGCCTGGAAAAGGACTGTAATACGTCTCACAGGTTTGTAGCTGAATTAAGATGCCATCTAGAATCAGCACATAATAAAGTTGTCAATAAAGAAGTACATAATTAGTTTCCACACTGTAGAAAAAATGTAATAGTTTGCGCTGATTATATTAATTATTTTTAGGTGCAAACAATTAGGTTTAGTTTTATTTCATATTTTAGAATTCGAATGTTGGCTTGACCAGATTTGTAAAACAAACAATTTGGAATATATTCGTCACAGCCAATAAAATCTGCAAACTGTGTATTATTCATGTAATAGATCATATAAACCAAGGGGTACGTAAAAAAATTAAATCTTGTCGATTGTCTTCTTTTAATTGGCTATTTCTTATATTTTATCAGCCTATTCCTGTATTGTATTTATACAAATAATATTTAGGATCGATTTTAGGTCAGAAATTAAAAATTCGAATAGAGTAAGAGCTATTTAAAGTCAGGGTTCTCGTAAGATGGAAAGCAAATGTACCATCCAAATTATTCTAACTGTGGCAAGTAATGGCCAGTTTTGTTGTAAGTACATTTGTATGTGTAACATTTCCCAAAATTCCCTCTGTTTTTGCTTGGGTTCCATCTTCAAAATTTTAGTTTGTTCGTAGTCAAATGTATATTTTATTGCCGTCTGATGTTTGTTCAGCGTTGTCGCGTGGTTAGTGTATCTATATAAATGTTGAGTGTCTTACTTTGATGGGTTGGCAACTATTGAACGTAACGTTGCAACTCATTTCGTTCTACAACCAAAAAAAAAAACTCTCGAAAAGACGTTTCGAGAGACATATTTGTATATTTCAATAGTTATCTTACACATTTAAAAAATTATTATTCGGAATTTGTGTTAATTAAATGATTTATTGGCCAGCTACCGAGGTTAGATGTTGACTTTCTTTTCTCCTCATATCCTTCTCCTCATATCCTTCATATTCAACCACTAATTGTAGATCAATCATAAAATTCAGTATTCATCTATAGTTAACGTTAATGCTCCCAAGAACGTACAGGGCGATAAGGAATTATGTTGAAGGTTGAAAAGCTGTTTAATCCAATTGTCGAAATATTATTGACTTGGCTGGCAAACTAACAAGGCTCTTTCATTTGTAGGTACTTCGAGTCATTTATCTTAAATGGGATATGCTGATTTAAAACGCATTATCACTGTTTCTATTGAATAGGATTGAGCTATCGTGAATTGCCTTTGTGAAGTAATCACGTATGATGAATAACAATATCATACTTCCGAAAGCGAATACAATTCAAATACTTTATTTCAATTATGAAATAAAAAAGTGTTTTTGGTTTATATCAGTGATTAAAAAAAATTTTATGAATAGGTAATCCTTAGAGAAAACTTATACAAATTAGATGAGATATGAAGTATATTCATATATACTTGTTAATTTCATGGCATACCAGAATTTTCAATTTTTAATTCAACACCTCTCATTTCATTAAATATGAAAATTTTTATTGAATGAATTACTGTCATCTAATAAATGATTGGAAAAATTAGAATCTCTTTGATTATCTCCTCAATAGAGCTTATGTGTTTCTATGTGTTCTACAGATACATATTTTGTTACAACCACCACATGACAAATTGGACTCAACCAATTTTCATATATATATAGATATATATATATATATATATATATATATATATATATATATATATATATATATATATATATATATATATATATATATATATATATATACAGGGTGTTTCTGAATTGTTGCGAAAGATTTAAATGGGTGATTAGTTAGCAAAATCTAAAGCGGGTCTTTCATATAACTTTTTGTTCAACACCCTTTTCCCTCCAAGTTACAGCCCTTTGAAATTAGGTGAAAAAAATTGTTTTTATTCAATACATCCACTTTGGGAGAATTTGGAAGAATGAAATTTGGCAGATAACTGCTGCTAATGAAATGGCAGTTTTTGAGTGTTTTTGTTACCCTTAAATGTAATCACAAGGGGCTGAAAAAAACAACCCCTATAATATTTTGCATCAAAACTTTTTAATGCGCCTATATTTTCCTTTTTAAAAAATATATTCGAAAAGGCAGACTCGATATGCAACTTTTTTATGTCCTGACTTTTAATCATAAAGTTGTTAGTTTGATCACAAAAAAATAAAATAGTGCTCAGACTATTTTCCCATAAATTCAATGAGGTTATCATTTATTAAAAAAAACAAGTAAGCTGCTGTCAAATGTCAAATAATTTGTTAATTGTTATTGGTAGTACAATTACTGTTCAATTCGCTCTAATTTGCAATATTCTTCTACTAAATAAAAAATTGCCATTCTTTCAATAAAGTTTTATTTAGTTGTGAAAAATGTTTGAAGTCATTATAAAACTGTCTAGAAATTAAAAAAAATCAGGACAATAAAACTATTTGTCATATGACTTCATTTGACAGCAGCTTCCTTGTTTTTTTTAAATAAATGATAACCTCTCTGTGAATTTATGGAAAGAGTCTGAGCACTATTTTATTTTTTTATGATCAAACTAACAAGTTTATGATAAAAAGTCAGGACATAAAAAAGTTGCAGATTGAGTCTGTCCTTTCAAATATATTTTTTAAATAGGAAAGTATAAGCGCATTGAAAAGTTCTGATGCAAAATATTATAGGGGTTGGTTTTTTCAGCCCCTTGTGCTAACATTTTAGTGTAACAAAAACACTCAAGAACTGCCATTTTATTAGTAGCAGTTATCTGCCAAATTTCATTCCCCTAGTTTTTTCCTAAGCGGATGTATTGAATAAAAACAATTTTTTTTCTAATTTCAAAGGGCTGTAACTTGGAGGGAAAAGGGTGTTGAACAAAAAGTTATATGAAAGACCCCCCTTAATTTTTGCTGAAGAATCACTTCTTGAAATCTTTCGCATCAATTCAGAAACACCCTGTATATATATATATATATATATATATATATATATATATATATATATATATATATATATATATATATATAAAGAAAAACCAATCAGAAACGGATAAATTTTAGAAGACGGTTGTTCACAAATTATCATCTGGTAATTGTAACGAGATGTATATTGAAAGAACACACAGAAACTTCGGAAAAAGAATCGCATAACATAATCGCTGTTTTGAAACAATAAGAGAGATTCTATCTGATGAATAAGTATTTTTAAAAGACACATCATAGATATTAAAGTAATCGCTAAAATCAAAAATGTATTTCATAATAATATTCATATGTATTTTAACCCAGTAACGGCCTCCTGAATGAACCAAACACACAAAGACTCTTTGAATTAGTCTCAGTTACTTCATATACAATAGATTTTCAGTAACAATGAATGAAATGTGAGAAAAAATTACCTCAATAATTCCACATCCAGAATATAAAGGTATGCTTGTTTTATGAATTCGTGTTCGGATTTCTATACTTTGATTAATTTTCGAATAGAATTCTTCAATGCTACCTACCTAAATTTAATCTGACTAACTTCATTAGTTTCTTACCCTCTGAACTTATTCAATTTCATTCATACTAAATTGCAATCGAAAATGAATGAAACTGCGCTAGTTGGCCAAAATCTAAGTATTGGTATCACGGTTCAATGGTTTCATGAATTCAAATCATTCGCTCTAATTGAAGGTATTCGGAAACTGATTTGGCTATTTTTAGTCGTATTTTCCACGAAAATAATAGACTATTGCATTGTATCGAAAGTCAAAGGAGAGGTGCGGAAATGGTATATTTATATATATATAGGTATATATATATATATATATATATATATATATATATATATATATATATATATATATATATATATATATATATATATATATAATAAACTAGGAATATGGGGATAGCAGCAAAATTTAAAGAGTACTCTTTAAAGGTTATCCAAGCTTCGGAAATGTCTATTTCCATTTTCAGGGAGACTACAATGTTATGAACATGTAAGTATATACACTATTAAATATTTGAGTAACACTTACAACTTTGTTGAGATTGTAAAACGTGATTATAATCATATGTTTGGGCACGAGGCCAGTGAACATAAAAAGCAAAACAATGGAAAACAAGTAAGTAGCTATGTGTATGTTACAGTTTAAGACATTCAATTATCTATCTAGGACTATGACAAACATTACTAATAATAATATAATTAAAATGGCCGATTACAGACATAAAAAAACAAAAAACTTCATTTTATTATTAACGAAGCAATTTAAAACGGATGACAGATATCTGACAGACTGTCACTGTCATATCATATGTCACATTTAATATAAATTGGAAAAAGTCAAACTTTTGTTATATTAAATGTGACACTAGCCACCTGACATTGAATACGGTGTAGTGACATATGATATGACAGTGACAGTCTGTCAGATATCTGTCATCCGTTTTAGATTGCTGCGTTAATAATAAAATGAAGTTTTTTGTTTTTTATGTCTGTAATCGGCCATTTTAATTATATTATTATTAGTAATGTTTGTCATAGTCCTAAATAGAGAATTGAATGTATTAAATTGTAACATACACATTCCTACTTACTTGTTTTCCATTGTTTTGCTTTTTATCTTCACTGGCCTCGTGCCCAAATATATGATTATAATCACGTTTTACAATCTCAATAAAGTTGTAAGTGCTACTCAAATATTTAATAGTGTATATACTTACATGTTCATAACATTGTAGTCTCCCTGAAGATGGAAATAAACATTTCCGAAAGCTTGGATAACCTTTAAAGAGTACTCTTTAAATTTTGCTGCTATCCCCATAATCCTAGTTTATTACTGACTTGTCAGCAACTACTTCCTCTGATATTATATATATATATATATATATATAATATATGTTTTCCCCTATACCTTTATATATATATATATATATATATATATATATATATATATATATATATATATATATATATATATATATATAAAGGTATAGGAGAAAACAGCACTGCGATGTTGAGAGAAATGTAGGGCTCTTTATTTGTATTCTCAAGATTTCGGAATACTTTGTTCCATATACATGAGCCAAAAACAAAACAATTATAAGTTAAATTACCTCTAAACAACAAACGCAATGAAACGTTACTTCGAGGTTACATTCATGACATTTAGAACCATGTATCATCTGTTACTGTTCGTAACCGGTTTTCTATTTTATTTTCGAAATAAATTTTTATTCTAGATGGCTAGGTTTACGTTGAAATAACTAAAATCAGTACTTAAATGTTTGTAAAAATACAACTTCATTATTTTCGATCGAAATTTCTCAGCTGTGTGACATTTCATTTTAAAATTTTTATCACTATCTGTTTTCAAATGGCAACATGGTGGCTCGTCGGTTTAGAAAAAAAGTGCATTATAGTGTTATTAATTTGATACCACACTCTATTGGGTTGTAAGAAAACAGACCCTCCAAATTTTATTCCATTACCTCCGAAAACAAAAAAGTTTTAGGGGTGGAGCTACCTTCCTTGCCATCCGGTATATATATATATATATATATATATATATATATATATATATATATATATATATATATATATATATATATATATATATATATATATATATATATATATATATATAATATATATATATATATATATATATATATATATATATTTATATTTATATATATATATATATATATATATATATATATATATATATATATATATATATATATACAGGGTGTCCCGTAAATAACACGCCAAAGTGACACTGGAGGTAGATTGGCTTCAGGTCAATCAAATAACATCAACATGACCTCAGTAAAAGTTTTCTGGTTTTCGAGATATTGCCACTCTTATGTTTTTTTCAAAAATCTATACTTTTTGGTTATTTTTTCGCCTGTTTTGAATATAAATGAGTTCTAACTCATGGTTTTTTTTTCTT
The DNA here is from genome assembly GCA_030704885.1 of Cynegetis impunctata. NCBI lineage: Eukaryota > Metazoa > Arthropoda > Insecta > Coleoptera > Coccinellidae > Cynegetis > Cynegetis impunctata. Next base: position 34,222 of record JARQZK010001567.1, on the reverse strand, counting down.
GTGCTATCATCAATATATGGTTGAGACAATCGACCTATCATTTCATTAAAAACTAGCTCGCTAACCTCAAAAAAAAATCAAGTTGTTTCAATTTAATTTAAATCCGAAAACCTTAGGTAAAAATTGACTATTTACTGTGAAAAAATATTGTACCAGACAGAGTCAGCAAAAGATCTTGAAAACTAGTCTATTCAATGCTCTTTTGAAAACGGTATAACATTTGTGGGTTTTTTCTTTCAAAAGTCTAAGAATTCCCATTTTTGTCATTGAAGTCGTGCTACTTGCGAAATACACCGCGCCGCAAATTTGACGCATACATTAAATATTTCCTAAGTTTTGACTGAATATTTTCTCAGGCGGTGATCCGATTTGAATAGCTCCGTTCTTTGAGAAAATGCAATAGTTATAAGATGTTTAAAAAAATGAGTAAACTCATTGTACAGGGTGTTTGAATAGCGACATGTTCTGTTCGTCCAAGTTTACATTCCGGATTCGGAAGGGGCTTTGTAGTATGGAGAGACTTACAAAACCAAATAAACACAGTTTCTAATTGTAAAGAAATTTTGTATATACTTACAGCCTTCTTCGCAAATCAACAAAAAAGTTTTAAAAAATTTCGTTTGAAAAGTATGAGCGGTTATAAAAACATGAATATCTTTCGAATGACTCGAGATAAACAGACGATTTAAAAAAAAATTACTCAGAAGACATGCGATTATCACCGTCTATTTTTTTTCTGCCTGAGCTACCCGATATTGCCCGCAGAAGTACAATAAGTTTATTCATTTTTTTTGATCATCTTATAACTATTGCATTTTCTCAAAGAACAGAGCTATTCAAATCGGATCACCGCCTGAGAAAATATTCAGTCAAAACTTAGAAAATATTTAATGTATGCGTTAAATTTGCGGCGCAATGTATTTCGCAAGTAGCACGACTTCAATGACAAAAATTGGAATTTTTAGACTTTTGAAAGAAAAAACCCACAAATGTTATAACGTTTTCGAAAGAGCATTGAGTAGGCTAGTTTTTAAGATCTTTTGCTGATTCTGTCTGGTACAATATTTTCTTACAGTAAATAGTCAAACTTTACTTAAGGTTTTCGGATTTAAATTAAATTGAAACAACATGATTTTTTTTTGAGGTTAGCAGGCTAGTTTTTGATGAAATGATAGGTTGATTGTCTCAACCATATATTGATGATAGCACAAGAAAAAATACCATGAGTTAGAACTTATTTATATTCAAAACAGGCGAGAAAATGACCAAAAAGTATAGATTTTTCAAAAAAACATAAGAGTGTCGATATCTCGAAACCCAGTAAACTTTTTCAAAGGTCATGTTGATGTTATCTGATTGACCTGAAGTCAATATACCTCCAGTGTCACTCTGGCGTGTTATTTACGGGACACCCTATATATATATATATATATATATATATATATATATATATATATATATATATATAAACAATAAACAATAATTGAATAATTGGGAATTATCAGAGTAAAAAGCCTATCTTAGTCCTATGTATGTATATATATATATATATATATATATATATACATATATATATATATATATATATATATATATATATATATATATATATATTTATATATATATATATATATATATATATATATATATATATATATATATTATATATATATATATATATATATATATATATATATATATATATATATATATATATATATATATATATATATCTAAACTTTTTTTACTATACCTTCTGGCATCCCCAGCGACCACCATCAGACTTGAGCTAAAATTTAGTATTCGAGGTTGTTCTTGTGGAAGAACAAAAATATCAAAATTTGAGTAAATTCAGTCAATATTTTGGAATCTTTAATTTTTGGAAAGGGGGTGATTGAAATGCGCATAAATAGTGGCAAAAGATGAATAAATTAACTATGATCAATATATTCAATATTCCGCTCTCTAGAGTTTTTTTGAGGGGGCTAAAATAACTACAAATGGACAAAGATGGTTGAAACGAATGTTTGAATCTAAAACGAAACATATAGGTAATATTCTTAAAAATACATCTACATTTGAAAAGATAATGAACTATTGAGATATTGAAAAAAAAGTTTGGAATTTCATCTAAGGTTTTTTTCCATAAAAATTGATTTTTATTTTCGGCCAGAATAGGCGAAAAATGTAACTTCCTGATATAATATACACGGTCCCTTGCCTCCCTTCTTGATGCGAGTGAAGTCGTTAAAACCAATTTCCTCGAGTTATTGATGAGAGACAGGAAAGAAGTTAACTCTTCTGTTCTGGACCACATATTTTGGCTTCAATTTTGCGGTGTGAAATTCGTGCCTGATTGATTCTGATTGGGCTAATGGTCGAATAGAAACATGAAATACTTGGACTGGAATCGATGAAAAATTTATTGCCGCAAGACAGACGATTCTGCTGGAATTTCACAGCGGATTTTCTCGTTTGTGCCAATACCGATTACTGGAATATTTGTGCATTGCGTCTATATACATGGCAGAAATTGGGAATAGTTTAACCGTAAATGTAAAATAGTGTGAATGGACCACTAGTGCAGTCATTGAAGCGTAAAATAGGTGTTTACCTCCGAAATTTTTTACTATGAACCGATTTACATGAAATTTTGGAATTAGGCTTATCTTAACCTTAGCTTCAAAAGTGATACTGACCCGAACTCCGTTTTCACCCTGCGGGTGGTAGCCACCTCTTTTCGGTGGTGGAATTTTTTTTAGGTAGATTTAGATAGAAGACCTAATTTTAAGCAAAAAGTGCGTATAAATTCTCAATTTACTAATGTTTAGTTCAGTAAGTAGAAAAAAATACGATTAGTTTTTGGGCCATAACTCCTTCAATTTTGAAGCTATAAAAACTTATAAGAAACCATTTTAGAAGGTAATTAAAATAGCTACAACTTTTTTTTTTACGATATGTAGTGAAAAAGCTTCTATTTTGAAACGGTGAAGGGTCAAAGGGCTCGAGAGAGACTGTTATTGCGCTACCGCGCGCTCTTCAAACAATCATATCTCCGTCAATTTTCGTGTGACAAGAAAAAAAAACCCCATCACACTTTTTCACGTATCTCTCATTATATTGAAATATTATGAAGAGAAAGTGGTTTTTTTTGGTGGAAATGGCACTCATGAAACCTATTGATTTAAAAAAAAACTATTAGATGTTGTTTTTTTTTCATTGCAGCTCACTCATTTTACGTGCAAAAGACTTTTAACAGTGCTTATTTTAAAGCTTATTTCAAGCACTATAAAATACTTCTTCATTACAATGCATAAAATTTATTCGCTCTCCGCTAGATGGCATTTAATATATCGATTAAATCTCAGACAAAATAAAAAACGTCTTTGATCTTTAATATCTCGCTTAATATTGCACCTAGGACACTCAACAAAAAACCAATGTATATATATATATTATATATATATATATATATATATATATTTATATATATATATATATATATATATATATATATATATATATATATATATATATATATATATATATATATATATATATATATATATATGTATATATATAATTATTTATTCGAATTGTTGTTGCCTGTGAACTATTTCTAATCTCTTGATAATTATTAGCAATAACAGGCTTGTTGAATCTTAAAAAACTTGATTTTATTGAAAAGGTTGACGTTTCGCCACGACATTCGTGGCTTTATCAAAACTTTTTCATAAAAAGTTTTGATAAAGCCACGAATGTCGTGGCGAAACGTCAACCTTTTCAATAAAATCAAGTTTTTTAAGATTCAACAAGCCTGTTATTGCTAATAATTATCAAGAGATTGTATATATATATATATAAATCTATAAAATGCAAATTTTAAAAGATATTTGCAAAAAACCGTTGAAATCGTGGGAAAATTCGGAATTTTCAATTGCCAATAACTTGAAAAGTATTAGGTTTCTAAAAAAACCTTATGGCACATTTTTTGCTTAAAATTGAGTTTTCTATCGATTTCCGAGGATTTTGGAAAAATCACCCCGAAAAGGGGTGGCAACCACCCCCAGGGTGAAAACGGAGTTCGGGTCTATATCACTTTCGAAGTTGAGGGTAACATAAGCCTAATTCTAAAATATCATGTAAATCAGTTCATAGTAAAAAATTTCTGAGCTAAAAAGCTTCAATGACTGCACTACATAATGCTAAACCAAAATTGATTTGGGATATTCTCAATTACAATCAGTTTGATGTTGAATCAAGTAACATCATGCGTAAAAATAGAATGTTATTATTTGTCGAATGGTACATCAGTTATTCAAAGGCAAACTAAAAATCCCCTGAAGAAAATTAGAAGACATATATCATTGTTGAGTTCACAAAATATCTTCCTCGAGTCATACGACAACGCAGAAATCTCGCAGAAAATAAAAGAAACTCGTGAGCAGTAGAGCTTTATCACTAATATCGTATTTTTCGCACGAAATGCATCGTGTCCAGATGCGATCCACGAAATACAGCGCGGTTGAGATAAAAAGTTGAATACAAAAAAGGATTTCAAGTCAACACAAACTGAATGTACGTGCCAATTTTCAACTATCTTACTCAATCTCAAATAAAAATATTTCAGCTTATTTGGTGGAATACGAATTGCTGGAGACGTCAATATGTACCGGTAAGGATATTTAAATGAAAATTACAGATACCTACGTAAACATGGTGGCCGTTGCAAGAATTTACCTAAATTTTGATACTTTTGTTCTGCAATGGAAACAATCCCAGGTAGGTACCAAATTTCAGCTCATTCGACTCGATGGTACCCGCTGGATATGTCATTTTGTACCCGAAAAAAAAAAAAAAAAAATATATATATATATATATATATATATATATATTTCTCCCGTTATATTATATTATATATAAATACATAAAATTTTATAAAAACGTGGTCTAGGAGGTCTAAAACGGATGGGAAAACTACTCCCGCTTCCCTTCGATACACTGCAATATTATGTATTTTATAGGACAAAAATGCGACTATAAATAAAGATACCTTATGCATCTAATAAAATGAAAGAAAACACTATATTTCGGCCACATTATGAGAAAATCCAAGGCAAAATCAATAGTAAGAGAGGACCAGGGACAAGACGCAACTCCTGGCTTAAGAACTTCTTACAATGAACTGATATATACACCATAGAAATGTTCAGAGCGGCAACAAATAAGATAAAATGGCCCAATATAATCGCAAACATCCTTAAGGATAAGGTACCGTAAAAAGAAGAAGATCGAGTTCTTAGTTAATCGAAACTCGATGAAATTTTTTTATTTTTATTCCTTTTAACTTTAGAATATAGAAAAAATATATGTATCGACCAGGAACTAACATTTCCATTGGAAACATCAACATATTCAATTCGAAATCAATGTCACATGAATACGATTTTTAAAATTACGAATATTTAGACTTTATGTTTGATAATTTGAATGTTGCAAGCAACAAATAACCGCGTGAGCATTAGAGGATTATCACTGCGTGTTTTACTCTAGTCTAATGCAGTAATAATGGATGTGCGTGAAACCTCGAAAAACACAAAAAAAAACCTCCACACAAAACCTCCACACTCCAAAGGCAATTCCCTAACATTAATTTAACTCACATACAAAGTTATAACTATTTCTTTAGATTTGGAGTAGGTTAGGGTTAGCAAAAATTATCCAAAATCTTGTTTTTTAGCTACATATGATTAATCCACTCCTTTTGCTATATATATATATATATATATATATATATATATATATATATATATATATATATATATATATATATATATATATATATATATATATATATATATATATATATATATATATATATATATATATTCTTTTTCTATTTCTTTCAGCACTAACTATATATATATATATATATATATATATATATATATATATATATATATATATATATATATATATATATATATATATATATATATATATATATATATATATATATATATATATATATATATATATATATATATATATATATATATATATATATATATATATATATATAGTGGAAATTCATCAAAATTCATATTAAAAGTATTTAAAAGATTCAAGGTAGGTACCAAGAATAATCATGAAATTCATCATTGTCGTTGAGAGGATGGCGTAATAGTTTTCATCTTGAGACCAATTCATGATTTAACATATTTTGACAAGTTTTTATATTTGAGAGTGAAAGGTATTTTGGGAAGTCTTTATGGTAGTAGGGGAGCCCGAGATGCTAAATGGGGATTTACTCGAGCGTCGTATGGACCTTTTGGATTGTGAAGATTAGATGCTAAAACGAAAAAAAGGTTATGTGATGTATGCCATTTCACTGGGGGGGGGGGACGTGTGCAGATCTTCAAAATTGTAAAAAAAATCGTTATATAGATTTACTCGAGCGCGTCAGATATTAATAGTTTATTCACCCCACATATTCTCTGATAACGAAGGTAAGTTAATCTGCCGGTTTGCATTGTGGGGGTGACCGTACGAGACCAAAACTCATCGCCGATATTCAAAAATACAGAAAAAAATCGTGACATTTCCTTCAAAATAAAAATTTAACAGTGCTCGAGAATGTCAAGGTGACGTTTTGTTTTTGCAACCTTTTTTAGTCTCTTATTTCCTTATGCCACGTGCAAATCATCAGATTAGTCAAATGTGTACTCTTCTGCATGTAATTAACTCACCTTGCCTTAATCTGACGCGCTCGAGTTTTTCGAACGAACGATTTTTTTTAAATAATCTGATCGGCTGCCCTAGACGAACGCCCCCAAAAACATTATATAAATAACCCAATAATATGTGAATATCGGTTTTCATTTGAAAGTATCAATAATTCGGAATATTAATGTTTAATTAATGTAGGAAGCTGAATACACTTGTGTATAATAATTAATATAAGGAATTCTTGTATGAAAGTGTATTAAACTAATTTAAAGGAGCAAAGCGCTTCAGTGCTTCCTGCAAAGTAAATACTTTAATTGAACCAGAAGATAATGAACATAAAAAGGTTATTAATAAATTAGTTAAGACATTTGGAAAATTTTAAAAATTTGTGTACTTATAAAGTCAGGTAACAGGAAGACATTACAATTAGAGAAGAGACAGTTACAGTAACTATGTCTTCTCTAATAAATTGTAATGTCCTCCTGTTACCTGACTTTGTAAGTACTCAAATTTTGAAAATTTTCCAAATTTCTTCAACGATTTGATGTTTCAGTTCAATATTGTACCGACTATGTGGTTATACTCCATATTTGGAGAGAGAAGAATCACATTAATTTCTATTATCGAATGACTAATGTTCATCAATCCTCATACCTCATTTTGAATGATCGATTTGTTTGACCCATATACACTCCACTGCACAAGCACAAGAAGCATCTCAACCTGTAAATGCCTGACTGTTCTGTATTCCAGGTATCATTTATATTCTATATCTTATTTAATTTGAAAACTTCTTTGGTATCATCCGAAAGGTTTGAGTTGAATATTTCATTTTTTTCAAGTTAATGTGTGTGTGGGGTTCTGATATTCTCCACAGTGAATGTAACTATTAGTTAGAAGAGCGACTTCGTAAAATAAACATTTTATACAGTATTATATATATATATATATATATATATATATATATATATATATATATATATATATATATATATATATATATATATATATTATAGGAAAAATGTATTTATATATTTTGAGGTTGCAGTCAGAATGATTATTGGGCTAGGTTAAAGAATACTCTTTGTCATATAGTCGAGCTTTCGGAAATGGTTATTTCCTTTATCAAGACATCTATAATAAAAGAACAAAATTAGATTTACAACAGCATTCACAAAAAGTTAAAAATTACTTACTAACTTGAGGTTATATAAATTTTGAAAACACGTGAAAAAGAATAGAACAAGCTGATGGGTACAATCTTGAAAACTTCGTCACATAAGGAAACATCCATTACAAGAATAAAAATCTTATTTTTAATAATCAGTACTTTCCCATCTTGCTATCTACAGGAAACCAGACTAACAAAATGGTCGAAATCACCCTGAGCACGCGGAAACTAAACCACAGAACAATTAGGTGATCTTCTTTCAATAATTGACAATCATCGATATTTCAACATAAACGGGACACGGTCCAAATTAAATTTAAAGAAACTAAAAATATTTATCCGAAAGAGCATGGTGTGAAAATTTTGAAGTTTGAGTTTTTTATAATTTTTTAACAACTAAAACAATAACTGCAAACACTTTTTTAATAGTTCAATGAACTAATGTTACTACCTCTAAATGGCTAACAAATGGGCTAAATTTTGCTCTAATTTTGAAAGCTTTGTCACAACTTCAATTTGACAATTTTACGTGTAGTCTAGACAAAATCTGCTTCATAGAACTACAGTAATATAAAATGAAAACATTCCACTGCATACCTCGGCTACTATGCAACTATAGTGAAACAGACGAACCCAGGCTGGAAAATATTACACCACCAATGTGGAGTGCACACCCCTGATAAATTTAAACAAAAACAAACAAACGAAATGATAAAACAACCGATGGTGCGCTCAGGAAACAAAACAAAAAACATTATCGACTCTACAAATCAAAAGTTAAAAATCTCTTACAAATTTTGAAAAATATAACTTGCACCACGATGAACCTATGGTCTGGAAAAACAACTCTGTTCTAACTTAATAATGTAATTATACATGATACTGAGGTTGTTGAGATCCGTTTTCTTATTAATGCTATTTCATAATATTTCATATATATAAATACATTTTTCCTCAACTAGCCAGTCAAGACTACCCATCTATATATATATATATATATATATATATATATATATATATATATATATATATATATATATATATATATATATATATATATATATATATATATATATATATATATATATATATATATATATATATATAATATATATAATTATATATATTATATATATATATATATATATATATATATATATATATATATATATATATATATTATATATATATATATATATATATATATATATATATATATATATATATATATATATATATACAGGGCTATTCAAATTCGGGTATATGCATGGGGATTTCGATCACGGTAAGAGATAGAGCGATGGTTAAATGGGGGCAAAGTAGCATATTTCAGAGGTCAGCTATATGGATAAAAAAAATCTAATCTAGCTCCTTTAGTTCTGGAGTTATATAGAAAAAATCGAAAATTTCGAAATCCTTTTTTTGCCTATATCTTTTTATTTATGGAATTGTTTTCAAAACAATTGTCACTTTGCCATTGCCACTTTTTGTAGGCTGTCGGAATATCTGAATAGAAATTATATACAGGGTGTCGTATAAATAGGGCCACCCTCAACTTTCAATTTTCAAATACGGACCTGTATTTTTCATTGCATTTTTTTGAATGCCAAGTGTCATGTTTTATATTGACGTAGTATTTTCATCTGAATTACAGAGTGTTCTGGAAATATTGAACTATTACCAGTAAAATTTCAACATTTTTTAAAAATTCAGCTCTAATTAAAAAAATATCATAGAATAAGGTATAGAATGCCTAGGATTTGTAAGATAATCAACATTATTCGACGAAGAATGTCTTCTTCAAGAATTCATCCACATTTCGGTTCACGCAACCCATGATCAATGTAAGAAAATGCGAAATTCTTCCTAGTACGTGTATGTGCATATAATCATTGCCCAAACAAAAAAACGTTCGACTGGCAATCTTTATATTACAGACACCAATTTGGAAATATTTCATTGATACTCACTTTCCGAACTACCTACATTTTTCAGCAAATTCATGGGCATTCTGTTGCTATATACAACAATTATGATTAAACTATTTGAATTCTCATAGTATGCTTTGGAAAATAAATATTTAGTTCTCCTCACCTGTCATTATTTTGACAGTTTCTTGGAAATTATCGTTAGTATTTAATGAAAAATCTGATAGTACTGAAAATGGGTTTCCCCATAGAGCAGTAAAGAGATATGATTAACGTTTTCTACAGAAATAATAGGAGCATTCGTCTTTCCGCTTGACATTTTCTTATGGGGTACACTAAAAAATAGAATATATCAAAACAAAATTGAAAATATAGAAGATTTAAGAATTAAAATCATGAATGCTTTTGCATCACTACGCCGAAGAGTTATTTTCAGAGCGAATAATAACTTAAAAAAACGACTCCGTAAATGTCTGAAACGAGAAGATCGTCAATTCAAACATTTATTTCGATTATGATTACTTATAATGACTTATTTCAATTCTAGATAATAACTAAACATGTTATTGTGCGATAAGTTATAAAATATAAAAACCTATATGATCAATAATATGTGTCAATGTGATCAATAATGTTTGTGACAGATTATGTTTGTGAGTTCTCAGCAAAATACATACAACAGATCTTCCTCATACCTACTGAGGTGAATCGACATTGGGATCAATAATAATTATTCTACCAATGATACATTATGGTAAAGAAATAAAATGTCTCTGGGGAATGTTGATTTTATTCTATTGTTATTCCGAACAAGTAGTGAGACTAGATAATCTGGAAATTCTGAAATTGATTTTTCTTAAGGAATCAATTTGTCTGATTCACCTCTCATTCTCTGATATTATTCAATTAGAGTTGTTATGGAATTAAAAAATGATGAGATATCACTAGTATCAGTTCAATATTCCCAAAACACTATGATTTATATAAAAATAAAACGCCAATATGAAACATATATAGGTAGTTCGAAAAGTTTCCAAATTGGTGTCTGGAGTATGAAGATTTCTATTGGAAGATTATTTTGTTTGGGCATTGATTATATGCACATACATGTACGTACTGGGAAGAATTTCACATTTTCGTACATTGATCATGGGTTGCGTGAACTGAAATGTGGTTGAATTCTTGAAGAAGACATTTTTCGTCGAATAATGTTGATTATCTTCCAAACCCTACGCATTTTATACCTTATTCTATGATATTTTTTTAATTAGAGCTGCAATTTTTAAAAAATGTTGAAATTTCAATGGTAATAGTTCAATATTTCCAGAACACTCTGTAATTTAGATGAAAATACTACGTCAATATAAAACATGACTCTTGGCATTCAAAAAAATGCAATAAAAAATACAGGTCCGTATTTGAAAATTGAAAGTTGAGGGTGGCCCAATTTATACGACACCCTGTATATAATTTCTATTCAGATATTTAGATAGCCTACAAATAGTAGCAATGGCAAAGTGACAATTGTTTTGAAAACAACTCATTAAATAAAAAGATATAGGCAAAAAAAGGATTTCGAAATTTTCGATTTTTCCTATATAACTCCAGAACTGAAGGAGCTAGATCAGATTTTTTTTATCCATATAACTGACCTCTGAAATATGCTACTTTGCCCTCATTTAACCATCGCTCTATCTCTTACCGTTATCGAAATCCCCATGCATATACTCGAATTTGAATAGCCCTATATATATATATATATATATATATATATATATATATATATATATATATATATATATATATATATATATATATATATCAGAATTTTTCGTGTTATCTAGACACATCCGTGACAATAAACTGAAGTAAACTAGGATATTTAGTTGAATCTAATCGGTAAATGTTAGAAATAATAAGTTGTTTATCACAATCAACGGAAATGATACAGACTGTTTCGCCCTTAGTCCCAAGTGAGGGCGAAACAGTATATATATATATATATATATATATATATATATATATATATATATTATTCATAAAGAAACAAAAAACTATCTTTTCACAGGTTTAAATAATATTTAATGATATACGATAACGATGATACGAAACGCGTTTTCGTCATAACATTGACTTCATCTCGTACTAAATTATGGTATCACAAAACAATCTATTTATAAGAAAAATTGAACACAGGGGGGCTCTTAGAGAAACTAAATAACAATAAGCAATTCATTCAGAGCTATTGGTAGGTACATTGAACAGATTAAGAAGAGGAGAAGGGTTTACTTCAATCTGGTCATTAACTAGGTTTCCGGAATTTTTATATTTATTGATGTATAGGGATTCCCAACAGTTGATTTTGTGGAGACTATTTTCCAACTGTAATATATTATAATTGTGATTGAAGGTATGGATTTCTTGAATAAGATGACACGCATAATTTGAGTCCGTTTTCTGCTTGATATAGCTACGTTGGTGTTCGTGTATTCGAGTTTTGAAATTTCTAATTGTACGTCCTATATAGAATTTTTCATAATCGTTACAGTTGAGTCTATAAACACCCGTACGTTTATCTCTATGGATTTTTGATTTATTGTTTTTAATAAATTTTCTAATGTTATTATTGGTTTTATATGAAACTTTGAACTTTTGTTCATGAAGAAACAATTTCAGATTTTCGGAAGGTTTGACCAAGTATGCTACACTGTTATAGTTAGATTGGATATATGTTGGTAAACTTCTGAAATTGCCATTTTGTATTTTTTCCTCTGAATGAGACTGTTAATCATATTGGGCGAATAACCATTATTTACTGCCATTTGTTTAATTATATTCAATTCCTTTCGGAAATTATCTTCGGAAAACGTAATTTTGAAAAGCCTATGAATCCTACTATTAGCGACTAATTTATTTAAACCTGTGAAAAGTTAGTTTTTTGTTTCTTTATGAAGTTATGAATATGAACTTTCACCAAGTAAATGCCAATTCAATTCAATATATATATATATATATATAATATATATATATATATATATATATATATATATATATATATATATATATATATATATATATATATATATATATATATATATATATATATATATATATATATATATATATATATATATATATATATATATATATATATATATATATATATATATATTTATATATATATATATATTAATTATAATTATTATATAATTAAGAATATAATAAAGAAAACAAGTCAAAATCAATGATTAAATTCGTTTACAAAAAGCTGAAAATTCGCCAACATCATACGGCTCCATATCCAAAATAAATTCATAAATATTCTGTCTAAATTTGTTATACCTTAGATCAAAAGTCTTAAATCTCCTAGGAAACAAGTTAAATAGTCTCATACAATTATAAAGTGTTCCCGTTTCAGTGTGAGGGAAAGGCTATGCACAGGATACAGAAAGGGTTCAATTCTTCGTGTTCTATGTTTATTCAGGTATTCTTCAAAATAATGCATATTCCTATACATGAAAAGTAATGATTGGAAAATATAAATACCACATAATATATATAAATATATATATATATATATATATATATATATATATATATATATATATATATATATATATATATATATATATATATATATATATATATATATATATATATATATATATATATATATATATATATATATATATCTATTTATTTTAGTGGGGATGCGGCAATTTGAAAAAAACACGTTAGTGTACTCTTTTTTCCATCCAAGCTTTCGAAATAATTTATTTCCTCCTCAGGGATCTACAAGCCAAATACAATAAATTTGATTCAGAAACAATCAAGAAAGAAACATACCAAAAATTGAGGTTTTTTTCTCTGAAAATTATTGTCATCTCCCTCATGTTAATTTAAATTTCTTTGATTTTCTTCTTTGACTAAGTGTAGAAGAAACTATTTGATTTCAAACTGATTTGTGCAAATTATTCAACATGGCTGTTGTTCGCCATTGCATTTTGGGTTTTCTGACTGACGTGTATGTATAATTGACATATGACATCTGTCTGAAATTTTGAAAATTTCTGTGGTTGTTCTTACTTTTCTTTGATTGTTTCCTCTATACTCCTGCAGTTTTCATTGTCACAAAGAACTTAACACTAATATTCGCATGTTGACTATGTTGAAAAAAAGAAAGAAAAGAAGAGAAAATTGAAATTTAGAATAAATTAAAGTAAAATAAAACGTCTCAAAACTATCTAAAAAGGGAAAAATGTCATTTGCCCCTATGGATTAAAATGTCAAATCTACACTTGAACTACCTAAAATTATCTACTCTACATTAATCACAGTTACAACTATTATTGTCAAATTTAAAATTTAAAATATCAAAAACAATTACAATTAAACATCCTCAATCAAAAAAGTCACTTCCAACCAAAATAGTTTAACACGTTTCTGAGAACCTCTAATCGAAAATTTGATGAAAAAATGATGAACAAACAATGAGAAAACGAATTAGTTTAGGGAGATCAACTCAATCTTGCCGTCGATCGCAAGATATCTTTCTGTTTTGTTTTGTCTATTTCTATAAGGTAAGTATAGATATTGGACAAGTTGTTGATGTCGCTTCTGGTGTTTATAGTTTTTTCGTTTTGTTTAATTCTGCACATCTCCAAGAAAGCTCGTTTTCTCCCATTCTTTTCTGTGTCAAGAACTTTGGGTTCATCAAAATTGACTTGGTGTCCTGTGTCAAAGACATGTTTAGCTAGGGCACACGTGTTTTTTCCTTTTCTGCAGTATTTTTTATGGGCTGTTATTCTTCCTTTAAGACTTCTGGATGTTTGTCCTATATATACGTTTTCACATCCTTCGCAATTTAATTGGTAGACTACGTTAGTTTTATTGAGCAAGCTATCCTTGTGTTTGATTTTGGAGAAAAGTTGTCCTATTGTCTTAACAGTTTTTTTAGCTATCCTTACATCTGCAGCTTGTTTTAGAGCATCAATGAGTCTTGGCGTCAATTCTTTGATGTTAGGAAGAGTCCTGTACTTGATTAGTCCTTGTTCATCTTCAGTTTGGCCATCCGTTTGGTGGGTAATAGGTTCAGGTGGTCTATTTATTTCATTGTGATTCAATAGAATTTTGTTCAGCAATTTATCTGGATATGAATGGGAGATGACAATAATTTTCAGAGAAAAAAACCTCAATTTTTGGTATGTTTCTTTCTTGATTGTTTCTGAATCAAATTTATTGTATTTGGCTTGTAGATCCCTGAGGAGGAAATAAATTATTTCGAAAGCTTGGATGGAAAAAAGAGTACACTAACGTGTTTTTTTCAAATTGCCGCATCCCCACTAAAATAAATAGATGTTCCCACTTAGTTTTCGGCAACTAACCAATTCCACTATATATATATATATATATATATATATATATATATATATATATATATATATATATATATATATATCGTATATACAGGGTTGCGATAAAGTATGGAACCAAGTAAATATCTTTTGAACGAAAAGGAGAATATTCATGAAATTTTGCAGGTAAGTCCAATAGCGCAAAATGCATCTGATGTATTATTTTTTGTTGATAATATACTTCCGGTTGTACCAGAAATAGACCCTAAGTCGCTTATTTTGAATGGGATACCCTATATATTATTACATTTTGGGATTCTACTTAAGATTCTTGGCAGATTCTATGCATCATGTCCTATACCTAAGTCTAGGCGTTTTTGACATATTCAGGTTTTTATGTCAAAAACGACGATTGCAAACCCTAATATAATTATCAATTGTTCCTATAAGGAAGCCTTTTTTACTTGGTTTGGGTTAGATTCCTGGTTGAAAAGGACCTACTTTAATAAATTTGTATAATATTTGGATAACTAATCATACAGAGTGTTCACAAAATAAGATCTAAAATGATATTGAGAAAACTGACAAAAATTACTTTTTTCAAATGGAAACCCCCATTTTTCTTATTTTGTAGTGTTTAGCATTTAAAAAGAAGTTTTCTATAATTCGTTCGATAGTATTTGGTGATGGTTTTCCTTTATGAGGATATCGGGTCGCAAATGTATCACATGTTCTTGAAATAACTTTATCACATTGTCTATAAATAATGAATAAGTTTAAATAATCGTCGTTTGTATATTATATATACAATATATATTATATATATATATATATATATATATATATATATATTATATATATATATATTATATATATATATATATATATATATATATTGTGCCATTACGATGATTTGAAATGTCAAATACGATCGTGGCTATCCTAGATCTAATTGTTTAAAGATTAAATGCAAAATCGCCATATAAAAATATTAAATTGCCAATATTTCAAAAACTTCAAATTTTAGGTATAGATAACCTTATACAAAGTTAACTTCTTTTAATAGGCTGAATACTACAAATTAAGAAGTATGAGGGGGTTTTCATTTGGAAAAATTGATTTTTGTCAGTTTTCTAAATCTCATTTTAGATCAATTTTTGGAACACTCTGTATGATTAGTTATCCAAATATTATACAAAATCTATTAAAATAGGTCCTTTTCAACAAGGAATCTAACCCAAAGTGAGTAAAAAAGGCTTTATTATAAGAACAATTGATAATTATATTAGGGCTTGCAATCGTCGTTTTTGACATAAAAACCTGAATATGTCAAAAACGCTCAGACTTAGGTATAGGACATGATGCATTGAATCTGCTTAAAATCTTAAGTATAATCCAAAAATGTAATAATATATAGGGTATCCTATTCAAAATAAGCGACTTAGGGTCTATTTCCGGTACAACCGGAAGTATATTATCTACAAAAAATAATACATCAGATGCATTTTGCGCTATTGGACTTACCTGCAAAATTTCATAAATATTCTCTCTTTCGTTCAAAAGATATTTACTTGGTTCCATACTTTATCGCAACCCTGTATATATATATATATATATATATATATATATATATTCATATATATATATTTATATATATATATATATATATATATATATATATATATATATATATATATATATATATGTTTTTTTGCTAATACTACGAATTATTCGTACAACTGCCAATAATTCATTATTCCTCGATATTTTCAATGTAGCAGAAGCTATTTCAGTGACTCGAAAGTCAACCACTCAAATATATTCAGTCTCTACTTCCATCATCGGTTTTCCGAGTGTTAATTTGTTCTATTTATTGATATTCAGTTGTTGAATATTTTATTCGTTCTAAGTTTGCGGAGAATAATGCCATGACTTCAGTTATATATATATCAAAATGTACATCAGAACTCATTCAGTATTCGTAGTTCGGCCGAAGATAAATAAGCAATCCATCCATCTTTCATGCAAATGAATACAGCAATGGAAGGCATTGTGCCACACTGTAGATCCCGACGTAACAATCAATGGAGAGTTAGTTTGAATTGATGACTGACAGATAAATAACTCCTTCCCTCGAACAATACTAACAATCCAGCACTCACAAATTCGAAGTTTTGTATTATGCAGACGAATAAATCATAGTTGAATGAACCAAAAAAGTTTTATTAGTTTTAGTGACTTTGACTCTCCCCTACATTCGAATGAGTACTTTGTTGAGCAAGTTTCAATTACCAATATATATGCAATATATATATATATATATATATATATATATATATATATATATATATATATATATATATATATATATTATATATATATATATATATATATATATATATATATATATATATATATATATATATATATATATATATATATATATATATATCTGGGTAACAAATACCACTGTGGAGGGACCAAATTCAAAACGTTGAGATCAAAGATTTATTACTTAAGGTCGTCCACTGATGAAAATTCCGACCGTAAGGCCTTACATTTTTAAGATTGAATATTATTCACGATTTCTGTCAAAGAGTACACCTCCACAATGATTGCATACATTATTGAATATTGTACTGTGTTTTTGAAAAAACGCGCTTAGGTTGCGAAAATTCTTCTCTGTCGTTTTTTGATAGTAATTTCGCCTTTATACATCTCAAAGACGAGTATTTTTCAACAGCTTAGGCAAACGTTAATCTTGCAACGCTCGATTCCTGTGAACTGTTTTTCCGATCGAAACGGTATTCCAGAAATCCCAGTTTCGGTGGAAACGAAACTGTTAACCCCGATTCCTAGACCTTTGTCCTCTTCTCGGCTATTGTAGTTAGGTGAAAGAGCGGTCTTCATTCCCGGTAATCACGAAACTCCGAAATTATGAATCAGTTGCACATTTAATATCGAATTCTTGTTTTTTTACGTTAGCTGCGAGAGTGAAGAATATTTATTTACACTACAAGGGAGGCAAGTGATACTTAACAGTCGAGGACGTAGTTGGCTCTCGAGCGAGAGCGAGGGCGGGCAAAATAGTCCGAGAGGGGTCAAGAGCACTCACCTGCCGAGTTGTGTATTGGTATTTTTAGTCAAATTTTCCCGTAAATAAAAGACTATTTCATATTTTGTCAATTTCGATATCTGCCGACATTTTCTCTTCAGCTAGAGAGTTGAAATTCGGTATCTATATTGAGTTCATGTTGAAATACGATCTTTTCTGGGGTTCACCTCTTTTCCTCAACCGCCCTACACTTCGAGTAGACTATTCCGTTCTAATAACATCTCGACCTGCTAAGCGATGCACTTCGCGAATAATTTTCTGATTTTTATAACGGATTTTTATGAGTAAGTATTAACAAAATGAACTGGCCAGCATATTCGCGTGATCTCAACCCCATAGAGCATGTGTGGGACATGCTTGGTAGGCGAGTCCCAGATCGCGAAGTAGCTCCGGTTACGATAAACGAGCTTCGTTCAGCAATTCAGGAGGAATGGCAAAATATTCCTCAAGATGCTATTCGTCACCTTATTGAAAGTATGAAACGAAGTATGCAGGTCGTAATAAGAGCTAGAGGTGGTAATACAAAATATTAATCTGAATTTGATGCAAAAAGTACGTCTCTTCAGGTTATTCAAGATACAGTTGAATTGGTTTGTTTTGAAGTTTGATTTTCAATTTGAATTATATTATTATTATAACTGAACATATATATTCTTGCTCCCTCATTGCTGGATTCAAAAACTGAGCTATCAAACTGAGATAATGGAACAATGAGCAAAGCCATCACGTCAAAAATTAACATTTCTTAAAATTAAGTAAACTGTTGTTTGGAAATCTTTTCTCTCTTAAAAATAAACTAGTGCACTTAAAGGCATGAACCAGAAAACAGAATGTTAAAAAGGAATGATTCTTAAGAAAAATTGGTACTTTGAAAGAATTTGACCATGAAATTATTCCACAGGATATTTTAAAATTAGGGTTCAACAACGAACTTCTCGTTAACCCTTTATAATGAGTAATAAGCCAGCTTTCAAGTTTTCTGAAAAATTTTTTAACTATAACAAAAAAAAACTATGAGTTCTCAAATATAACCAAATATTAACTTATATATATATATATATATATATATATATATATATATATATATATATATATATATATATATATATATATATATATATATATATATATATATATATATATATATATATATATATATATATATATATATATATATATATACATATATATAAATATATATGAATATCTAAATTGGAGAATTTGAAGTATAAATCTCACAGTAAGAAATTTCATGCTCATTCATTTTTGTTTACTTTATTTTCGTTAGGAAATAATATGGGAATAATTCATATATCTGATGTGGATTTTCATCAGCTACGAGAACGTGACGGTCGGTTACTGGCCCCTCGCATTGTTGAAATATTGGAAAACTTTTCTCCGCAAAAAGTGCTTCTCTAGAATTACAATGAGCAAAGTTAATGTTATGGGAGCTCAAGCTACATCCATATTCTCGTGACTAAAACTTAATTTGAATTTCACTCGCACGTCCAATTATTCCTTTGTCAGAATGTTAAAGAAAACCGTTTGGTGAAAAACGGAATTTTCCACTACGCATGAAATAGAATATTTTCTACGTAGTGAAATTTTTGTTTCTCAGATTTATGTTACGATGAACTGAATGAACACCATTAAATTGCTGTTGATGTTTTACTGAATATGCTATAAAATGACAAGACTTGAAACGACACATTCATGATGTTAGTGAACTTTCGGTAGAGACCAGTTAACGGAAAATGAGCTTATTTATTTCCAAATAAAAAAATTTTGGAAAACGTTCGCACATTGAAAGTACTAAAAAATATTGAATTTAATACAATTTATATATGAACGACAAGTTATTTTTGGAATTTGATATTATTGTCAACCACAGATCAACACTTTTCCCAATAAAAAATTTGATAAAACCAAATTGATTACAGGAATATTATATATCGTAAAATCTTCAATATTAAACTAAAAAGATTTAATTTGATTATAAAAATTATGAGCTATTGTGAATAGAATTTTGTTCGTTTAAAAGTATTGAACAATGTATTTTCTTTAGTTGTAGATTTCTGGACTTCGACCTGAACAATAAGAACTGAAAATATTTCAAGTTTTCTGAAATGATCAATATGGAATGGAAATCAATAAAATAATATATTTGAAATGAAAATTTCATTAGAAATTATTTATTTTACTAAATTTTAAGTTTTTTGTTTTTCAGTTACGTACTTACATATTCCTTTTTCATGTATTTCAGATACAGCATTTTCCCTATAGTCATAATAATAATAATAATAATAATAAGATCATCATGATATCAGGAATCAAGGATCTCTCCTATTCAGAGCTGGACGGAGAGCCTTGGAAAAGCCCAATATGACCGGCATATCAATTGAGCCTGAGCTAGCAGGCACACCGATCACGCCGGCCGAACAAAGAAGACTGGGTAGGCAGATAAGACAGGCACAACACAACTGAAGACACTACTCGAAGATCATATGAGTAAAAATCTGCACTCCATATATTACAGGAATTTGGAAGAACAGGGCCTGTCGGAAGAATTATCCTTTGCCTTTTTGAAGTCGAATGGGCTTAAGTCGGAAACGGAGGGATTTGTTTTGGCTTGTCGAGATGGAGTGATTAATACAAGATGGTATAAAAAGAGTTTAATGAAAATGGACACCCCAACAACTTGCAGAGTATGCCATTTTCAGCAGGAAACCCTTATGCACATCATGTCTGCATGCAGAGTCCATGCTCCATCAGGGTATATAGAAAGACATAATGGGGCGCTCCGAATTCTCTACTTCTATCTGAGAGAAATTTATGGTATAGACAAAGAACCAGTGCTATAATATGTTCCACTAGAAATTGAGGCGGTTGGGTTGTTGAGAGCGGAAGAGCTCGTATATACTGGAACTATGCTTTTCCAACAACTCGGCAGATCCACGCAATAAAGCCATATATAGTCCTACTGGACTGTTGTCGAGTTTTCGTCCCTTGCCAAAAATATTGTGGTGATGAAAGAAGAACAGAAAAGGGAAAAATACAGAGATTTTATGTTCGAGCTGAGGACACTATACCCAGGGCATAAAGTGAGGATGGTCGTACTAATCATAGGTTGTCTAGGCGGAATGAGAGCTAACTATGTGACAGAATTGAAGATTATTCCGGCATGCAGGTCACTCCGAGTCATCAGGTCCTATGAACTATAGAGGCCACTTGCAGCTAATCTCTTTTGTTAAGAGACGCTGTAAGGGCAGGCTGAAGAACTACTCCAAGGAATGTGTGAGAGGTTCTTTAGCGAGTAACCAGCAACATCCAGAGTCTCACATATCCCTAAGAATGCGTGCGGAATACTCTCAGGATAGTCTATAAAAGATTTTTCCTCTCACACGGACTTAAAAAAAATGAGGGCTTTATTTAAATTTTTCAGATAAAGTGATCAAAAAGGGCAAACTTCTTCCAAGCTACTTATTACCCAACTTCAAATTATAAGAAACAAAACAAAGAAATGAAAAAAATGAAAAGATTTAAAATAGATAATTTATGAAATCGAATAACCAAACGTGAAATGGAATGCAAATATAGAACCAGATATGAAATAAAATTGAAATTAATCTCAAATTATTAGGTATAGATGAAAATATGAAAATTTAAAAAATATGAAAATATAAATCTAAATCACGGTCATCTGTGCAAATACAAGTCTTGATCTGATCATATTCTGTAGAATAGGATATGAAATTTTCTTATTATTCCTATGTATTCTATCATAAACCAATATTGCATTTTATGAGAAAAATATTGCTTTTTATAGACAGTGTCCATATATCTCTAAATGGAGATTTCTGTTTTTCAATTTGTTCCTTCTATTTCAAGAAAAATGTCTATAAAGTGCAAATAACTTTCAAAAATGCTTAGAATTATATAAACTGAAACATAAATGGTGGAACTTTCTATTACTATTTCGTGAAATACAAAGACTAGTTCTTGAGGATTAGTTTAAGACTGAATTCTCGGGAATGAAACTGAAATAATTATAGATCACTGTTTGGTATTGACTGCGTAATCCGCCTGTCTAACCTTTAACCTAACAACTCCATTTTATCTATCTGTCCCATCTTCTACCTACAATCGGACCTATCGAATTCGATTTGTCACGATTCATGAAACAGAGTGACAGTAAAATTAGAGTAACTTGAATCTATAATTATGTTTTCATCGATTTGTCGATGATTATAAAATAGAATCCAATCACTCAGCTTAGGTGTATTAATTTATTATGGCATTTTCTCCTTAATTTTGACTTCAAAATTTATAAATATGAAGTTTTTCGTACAAATTAGGTACTCGTTTTGTAGCAGCATTTTTGAGGAAAATGCATTTGAATAGTTCTTTACGAATTGATTTTTTGTTTTTCAATGTGCAAATTGAGGAGAAAACAATCAGTAAACCTGGAAAAAAATGACGTTTTTTGAGTTGCTTGGTGAAGAAAAATTAGCTGTCAATTATAAATCGCCTAGTTTTCAATTGTGCTGCTCCTTGCCGGAAAAAAATCTATTTAGTAGTAATGTTGAGGTATTCAAATAGAGAATTAGCAGATATCTACCTTTTACATAGTTTATGCAATGGCAGAGCATGACGGTGCGCCTGCTCATTATGGTGTCAATATTAGAAATTGGCTAGACGAGTAATTTCCGGGTAAATGGATTAGAAGAGTTGGTCCTATTCTGTGGGCACCCAGATCGCCGGATTTAAATCTACAAGAATACTATTTTTGGGGCCGTATAAAAGATATAGTATATGCAATAGAACTGAGGAGGAGTTGTGTGAAAGAATACTTCTGGCAAGGAATCAAATACGGCAAAACCATTTTGAAGCTTCGAAAGCTTCACATGCGATTACCCGTAGAGCCCAAATATGCCTTCATTAGCAGGGGAATTTTTTCGAGCATCTTATCTTAATGTTAGAATAAGTAAACAAATTTTAGGCTTTAAAATAAAAATTTCATATTTGAGAAATTCAAATGAAAAAGCAAAAAAAGTTTTTGCACACTTTCGATAACACTAAGAATTACTGACCATATTACGAAATTTAATATATATATATATATATATATATATATATATATATATAAATAAATATTAATACATATATGTATATAGACAAAAAGTAGCACAAACTATAAAAACTCACCACAATAAATACAAAAATGAAAAACAAACATTACATAATACAGAAACTATCAAAAACTTATATAAAACCAAAAAATTCATCAAATCTAATCCACAACTAACAATAACTAAATCAGACAAAGGAAACAAAACAGTTATACTAGAAACAAATACATACAAACAAAAAATTTCTGCAATGCTTAGTGATTCTTCTACATATAAACAAATTAAAAAAGATTTTAACTAAGACTCTGCAAAATGAAAGTAACAAATTGTTTAAAACATGGCAACAAAAAAATTTTCATTTCTCCACAAAAATCAAAAGAAATTAATTCGACACAAACAGCCTTCCACCTAAATTTTTATGGTCTTCCTAAAATACATAAAATAAAACATACCATTAAGACCTATCGTCTCTTATATTCAATCACCTCTATATAATCTCTCTAAATTTCTTTCTTCAATATTGAAAATATAGTAAATCAAAATCCTTATTATATCAAAAATTCTCTCGATCTAGTAGACCATCTTAAATCTTTGAAAATACCTAACAATTACAAATTTTTCTCATTAGATGTTGTTCTCTTTATACCAATATTCCAAATTCTTTGGTTCCAATAATAATTAATGACAAATGGGATATTATCAAAAATTATACAAAATATTCCTAAACCGATTTATAGAAGCAATTCAATTTGCTCTTGGTACAAACTATTTTCAAAATGAAAATAAACTTTTACCAACAAATTGATGGTGTAGCAATGGGAAGTCCTATTTCCAGTGTTATAGCTCAATTAGTTTTAGAATATTTAGAAGAAAATGTATTAAATAATTTGAATGAACAAAATTATAACTTTCAAAAGGTATGTTGATGATTGCCTTATAATAACATCAGAAGATTTTATTGATGATATTCTCAAAAAATTCAACGACTTTAATAGAAAATTACAATTTACTCTAGAAAACAGAAAACGAACAATACATTAATTTTCTTGATATTACTCTCATGCACAAAAACATGAAATTATCACAAAATGGCATAGGAAAGAAATTTTTTCACAAGAACATTGAACTACAACAGTACACATCATTTTTCACAAAAAAAGAGTTTAATAATCGGATATATAGACAAAGCACTTAAACTTACTTCACCTACACACAGACATGAAACATTACAAGATGTCCATAAATTACTCATAAAAAACGATTATCCAATAAAACTTATACAGAAAATCACTAAAAATAGAATTCATAAACTGTACAACACATTAGAAACATCAAAAAAAAAAAAAAAAAAAAAAAAAAAAAAAAAGAAAATATAAACAAAAAATATATTCCTCTTCCATATATTCCTCATTTAAGTAATAAAATTTCACAAATTTTAAATCCACACGATATTAAAGTAGCCCATACCGCACAAAATCAAATTGAACAAATATATTCTAAATTAAAAAGTAAAACACCTCTTCTGCAAAAATCTCATGTTGTTTATAGTATACCCTGTAATAATTGTAATAAATCATATATAGGACAAACTTTTCAAAATTTAGAAGAAAGATTAAAAGCACACAAATATACCAGAACACAAACCACAGCACTAATAAAACATAAAAACAATGAGAATCATACTTTCAACTTTAATAGCACAAAATTTTAGAAATAGAAAAAGATCAAAAAAGCAGAGAAATATTAGAAATGTTTCATATTCAAATAAATTAAAATGAAGTCGTAAATGATAAAACAGAAATCAAACATTCAAGTTCAATATACGCAGATTTAATTCAACAAACAAATTCTAACCACAACTCATCTTCTTAGACAAAATCTAATCATCTAGAATTTTCAATTTTTCTGGAAAGAAAATATAGTTTAGTACATGTGATCTCCAAAATCACAAGTAATGTCTTTTAAAGACAACAATCAAATATTTTAAACCTATTTTGTACATTACGTGGTGAAGGTTTCTGTGGTTCCCTTCCCATCTAATATCAACGACCTGTCTGTTGATATTCGACTGAATAGCACGTAATTAATAACTGAAGACGGCCACAGCCGCAATGAGAAATTTTTGAAAAAAAGATAAATAGTACCCTATTATTATTATTCTTTGACTCTTCAAAATCAAAATAATTTGGACCTATTTCGAACATTACGTGGGTAAAGGTTTCTGTGGTTTCCCTTACCATCTAATAATAACAAATTTGAATGTTAATATTGGACTGAATAGCACGTAATATATAGCAAAGAACGGCCACAGCCGAAAAAAATTTTTAGTGAAACAGTAGTCTGTTTCTATAGAAATTTTTCAAATCAATAAATGTCAAAGAAATTTCAATTTTTTCTCAAAAGTTTTGATAAAGCCACGAATGTCGTGGCGAAACGTCAACCTTTTCAATAAAATCAAGTTTTTTAAGATTCAACAAGCCTGTTATTGCTAATAATTATCAAGAGATTATATATATATATATATATATATATATATATATAAATATATATATACATATATAAATATTTATATATATATACATATATAAATATTTATATATATATATATAAATATTTATATATACATAAAAAATATTTATATATATATATATATATATATATATATATATATATATATATATATAAATATATATATTTACATATTATTGAATTATAGTAAGTATTTAACGACTCGAAATCAAACAAACCCCTAGCGGCATGAGTCCATTGCCAACCATTCAAATGAGAAAGTTAGAAAGTCTGTTTCTGAATTGATGGGTCCTCCTCGGTATTTTCTACCTACCAAGGCCCCAACAAATCCAACACAGGATATTCATTATTTGTATAATTTGCGGTGACCATCTCGCTATTCCTAACATTCAATATTTGAGGATGGATCGAAATATCGTTGACGTCGAGACTCATCTAGCTAGGCCGATATTTGGTGAAAATTAATATTGATAAAGAAACATGTAGGGATTAATTAACTACAATTTAACGGAATATATTAATTTATTTACAACACACAATATATTTGGAATGATGAGTAAATGAAATGTACGAATAAAATGAAATAGATGTTCTCTCAATGCGCTCACGAAACGAACTGCCCTCATCTTACTACCTGCGACCCTTCGCCACGTCCGGCCGGCGACCAGCGGCCGAAATCTTTTGTACTCTGTTACTTCAGTGACAAATTCCTGAATAGTAATCAGGGTGGCAGGCTAGACCGTCGTGTTCGAGTCGCTACATGTGACCCTCCCCCTAGTGATCAGACCGTCGATCACGAGAAAGAAACTTGTAGGCGCCTTGGGGGAAGGATGCTTCGCCCTGAACGGGTCGTCGTCTCTTTTGCCCGAAAACTAGATTGTACTGCGGATGGAATGGCATCTAGTGGTCTTGGCATCTCTTGGCCGGGCTCGGAGTCACAGGTAATAAAAGCTGGTTTGAGTCTGTCGATGCTAATTGTCTTCTCTCTCCCGCGAATTCGTAGGCTGTAGTACTTTGGTCCTCTTTGGAGGACTTCGTATGGGCCATCGTATGGAGGTTGTAGCGGACCCTTGACGGCGTCGTGGCGCACAAGGACATGCGTTGCTGTGGGCAGGTCCGGAAATATAAAAAATTGTTTCCTGCCATGCTGTGTTGCTGGTTTTGGGCGAAGTTGGAACATCTGCTGCCGCAGTCGCGAGACATAATTCGCTGGATCCGATACTGGTTCGGAAGCCAAGTTGTTTGAGATGAATTCACCAGGGAGGCGAATGTTTTCCCCAAATACCAGTTCAGCAGATGTAGATTTTAAATCTTCTCTCCACGCCGCGCGCAGTCCGAGTAGCACTAGAGGCAAACTGTTGATCCAGTTGTCGCTTTCATGGCATCGGATTGCTGCTTTCAGCTGCCGGTGTAGTCGTTCCACCATTCCATTTGCTTGAGGGTGGTAACTTGTAGTTCGGATATGTTTGGATCCCAAAATCGCGCTAAGTTCCTTAAACAGGAAACTCTCGAACTGACGACCTTGGTCGGTTGTTATTTGAGCTGGAGTTCCGAATCGGCTGATCCACGTATGAACTAGAGCTTCTGCTACAGTGACTGCTTCGATATTCTCTAACGGGACGACTTCCGGCCATCTGGTGAACCTGTCCACTATGGTCAGGCAGTATCGGTAGCCGTTGCAGATTGGGAGCGGTCCAATGATATCCATGTGGATGTGTTTGAATCTCTCACTTGGCTCTGAGAACTGACCTAGTGGTGCTTTTGTGTGCCGTGTTATTTTGTTGCGTTGGCAGGCGATGCAGTTCCTAGCCCACGTTCGGCAGTCTTTCCTCATGGATGGCCACACAAAACGTTGTGCAACCATCTTCATCGTGGTTCTGATGCTGGGATGTGCAAGGCCGTGTACGGATGAAAATGCATGTCGCCGGAAGGATTTGGTCACAAATGGCCTCACCGTTTTGGTGGATATGTCGCATGCGATTTCTTCTTCCGTGGCGGGGATTATGATTTTCTTGAGCTGTAGCCCCGATGAAGTGTCTTGCATTAGATTTGCCAGCTCAGGATCATTGTTCTGAGATGTGGCAAGAGCTGAATAGTCGATGGTGTTTGTGATTCCATCCACCCGGGACAGAGCGTCGGCTACAATGTTGTCTGCTCCGGATACGTGTTGTATGTCCGTTGAGAATTGTCCGATGTACTCTAGGTGTCGAAACTGTCGTGGCGAACATTTGTCGGGCTTCTGGCGAAATGCGAACGAAAGCGGTTTATGGTCTGTGAATATGGAGAATTGTCGACCTTCCACCATGTGGTTGAAATATTTAATAGCTTCGTGGATGGCTAAAAGCTCGCGGTCGTAAGCACTATATTTTGCCTGAGTAGGGCTGAATTTCCGTGAGAAGAATGACAACGGCTGCCATCCATTTTGCGTTCGCTGTTGCAACACTGCGCCCATTGATGTAGCGGAGGCGTCCGTGAAGATGGCAAGCGGTGCACTTAGACTGGGGTGAGCAAGGACTGTAGCGTCAGCTAGGACGCGCTTGCAAGACTCAAAAGCATTGACGGCCTCCGTAGTCCACAAGACAGGTTGCTTTCCCTTTGTATTATGTCCTTGGAGCAGCTTGTTGAGAGGAGCTTGAATCGCTGCTGCATTTCCCACGAATCGTCTATAAAAATTGAACATTCCCAAGAAACGACGTAATTGCAGATATGTTTGCGGCTGCTGGAAATCCTCGATGGCGCGTACCTTACTTTGCAAAGACTTGATCCCAGTTGAAGATATGCTATGACCCAGGAAGGAAACTTCTTTGACACCAAACATACACTTCGTCGGATTGATGAGTACTCCGGCTTCGTTAAGACGACTGAACAACTGGCGAAGATGTTCTTCGTGTTCTTCTTCTGAGGTTGAGGCTATCAGTATATCGTCAATATAGGTATATGCGAAATCCAACCCTAGTAGCAACTCATCCATGAAGCGCTGAAACGTTTGTGCAGCGTTACGTAGTCCCATTGCCATGAACGGGAACTCAAACAGCCCAAACGGTGTTGTTATCGCTGTTTTGGGGACGTCTTCTGGGTGTACCGGTATTTGGTGATAGGCACGCACGAGGTCTATGGTGGAGAAAATGTTTGTTCCAGCCAATTCGTGCGTAAAATCGGCAATGTGAGGCACCGGGTATCTATCCGGAATTATGCGAGCATTGTGCGCTCGGTAGTCACCACAGGTTCGCCAGCTCCCAGCGTCTTTCTTGGGCACCATCACCAACGGAGATGACCATGGGCTATCTGAGCGTCTGACTACACCCAGCTCTAACATGCTCTTGAACTCCCTGAGGGCGGCTTCGTGACGGTCTGGAGCTAAACGTCTGGGTCTGGCAGCTACCGGTGGGCCTGGAGTGGTTTTTATATGGTGACGGGTCGAGTGCTTCACAGTTTGTGAATATAAGCCGGATGGTTTCGTTATATTCGGAAATAAAGCCAATAATTGTCCGTACTTACCCGACACTGTGACGATTTTCACTTCGCCGCACAATTTGGAGGTAGTGGAGCCTCCCACGAGCACGACGTATCACTAGTCCACTAAGAGTGCGTTTTTTATGTCCACTAGAAGTCCATAGTGTGCTAAAAAGTCTACACCAACAATAGGTTTCGCGACGTCTGCTATTATGAATCGCCACACGAACTCACGCGAAGACTAAAATTGAGCTGAAGCGTTATGAACCCGTAGGTTACGATGGGAGTCCCGTTTGCTTGCAGTCAGTTCAAAGTTACTGCGTTGTCGTACACCACTAATGTATTTTCGCGGAAAAACGCACACGTCCGCACCTGTGTCTATCAAAAATTGTTTTTTTGAATAACGGTCCATAAACTAAAGTCGGCGTGAACTTCCGGAGCTGCAATCGTTATCCGCCGAATTTAACGATCGCCGCTGGAGTTCCCGAAGCATAATCGCACGGTGATGTGCATTTTTGAGCTCTGCGCCAAATGTCCAGTGGTACCAGCAGGTTGACCGACGACCTTGCAGAAATTTCGCGATGGCGTGATTTCGAGCGCCGACGTTGTTCGTGTCTTGGTGATTGCCTGGATCGCGCAGCTGTTGGTTCTTGCAGCAGCATCTAGTGTAGCATCTGCTTGCGTAGCTAGGATGGCCTGCAACGTACTTGGAAGGCGTCCTATCCATAAAGTACGCAATAGTGCTCCGTGATCGTGTCACCACCGAGGTCCCTCAAGCGGCGAAGGAATTGTGATGGTTTCCGATCGCCGATTCTTCTCCCTCCAGAGCAGCTGCCTTGTCTTTTGTTCTTGAGCCGTATTTGGTTTCGTCTCGCGTAATATTGTGGATGAGAATTGTCCTTCTAATTGTGAGAACCACAAAAACGGATCAGGCTGGCCAAAACGGTGGTACGCGTATCGCGACGCGGCTGACTATCGACGGCGCTTCGGTATCTGAGCCAGGCATGATGTAATATATTATATATCTCACTAAAATACACTTATCACTATGATCACGTCGGGGTCACCACTTTGTAGGGATTAATTAACTACAATTTAACGGAATATATTAATTTATTTACCAACACACAATATATTTGGAATGATGAGTAATGAAATGTACGAATAAAATGAAATAGATGTTTCTCTCAATGCGCTCACGAAACGAACTGCCCTCATCTTACTACCTGCGACCCTTCGCCACGTCCGGGCCGGCGACCCAGCGGCCGAAATCTTTTGTACTCTGTTACTTCCAGTGACAAATTCCTGAATAGTAATCAGGGTGGCAGGCTAGACCGTCGTGTTCGAGTCGCTACAAACACTATTTATAACAAACTCTATCGCAGCGAGCTGCATTAGAATAGCAGGTTTTCATAACGTATCCAGTTTGAAAAATTAATCAATTCATTCATGATTTTTGTACCAAATTCAAAAAACAATTGCACTTTAATGTGTAAACAATACTTACTTCCTCCCCGAGGGGTCAACCCCACAACCAATTCGCCCCATTACCAATCGCATCCAAGATATCATACGATACTACGTACTCACAAACTTTTAACCCTATTGCTACAAAATTGCTCCCTTTATCGCGTGAACAAAATTTATTTCCTCCTCCGGGGGGTCAACCAATCCATATAGAAATAAATACAATTCAAGGTATCGTACGAAACTACCTACCTACAAAGTTTCAACCCAATGGTCCCAAAGTTGCGCCTACTATCGTGTAAACAAGATTTATTTCCTCCCCTGGGGGGTCAACCCCCAGCCAATTCGCACCAAAACCAATTCCATTCAATATATTATAAGAGACTACCTACTCACAAACTTCCAATTCTATTGCTCCAAAATTATGCCTTCATCATGTAAACAAGATTTATTTCTTCCCCCAGGGGGTCAGCCCCCCAACCAGTTCGAACCAAAACCAAATATCATCCAAGATATCTTTCGAAAATATCTACTTACAAACTTCCAACTCTATTACTCCAAAATTGCGACCTTTATCGTGTAAATAAGATTTATTTCTTCCCCGGGGGGCCAACTCTCCAACCAATTCGAACCAAAACCAATCCCATTCAATATATCATACGAAATTACCTAGATACAAACTTTCAACCCTATTGCTACAAAATTGCGCAAGCTGTCGCTGGAAAACAAGATTATTACCCCCCTAAGGGGTGAACCCCTAAACCACATCCATCCAAAATGAATCCCAGCCAAGATATCATATGAAACTACCTAATCACAAACTTTCAACCCTATTGCTTCAAAATTGCGCCCTTCATAGTGTAAACAAGATATTTTTCCTCCCTAGGAGGGCCAAAAACTCAACCAATTCGAACCAAAACCAATGCCATCCAAGATATCATACGAAGCTACCTATTTACAAAGTTTCAACCCTTTCGCTTCAAAATTGCGCCCAAACGCTAAAATACATAAGCTAATAACATACATACATAATATGAACATATATATATATATATATATATAATTATATATATATATATATATATATATATATATATATATATATATATATAATATATATATATATATATATATATCAGGGGCGGCTCGTCAAAGGAGGCTAAGGAGGGCTAAGCCTCCTCAAAAAATATTCCGTGTATCACTAAATATATATTATATTGAATAGTCAGCAGTCGAGCATATTCATATTAATCAAAAATATTATTTTATTGCACCTACCTTCCTTTCAACCTACATTATATAATATAATTTATTCATTAAGATAGAAGGTATTTACATTTACTGCATTTTATTCATTTCAAGATTGTGGCAAACGCTGCGGAAAACTTAGAAAGTATATTCTCAACGTTCATTATGCCTGCCACAAAAAAGCAAACAATGGTGCAAATACTCCGATGAATACTTCATTGCAATAGTAAAGCAAAACACATGTAAATGGCAACACGATCGCGACCCAGTCGTCTCCAGTCTCATACAATGTCGACCAATCACAACTAGAATTTCCCGTGACATCGAGTGAATTTCGTTGGAAATCGTAGTGTGATCGTAATTCGCTAATGGCCGCCCGAAAACAGCTCGCGTATTGTGTTAAAATGAGTTTGATTACTGAAGTTAATTTCAAAAATTTCAATGGTGACTTAGTAGAATATTTGTTTATCCCAAAACTTTAGTGGTCTAAGTTTATGAGGATAAAGTTTTGATAAAAATATTGAGATCTACCCTTGAATTGAAGAATTTTGTGCTGCGTAACAGAAATCAATATCGCGGTTTTAATACAAAGAATATCAGAGACATCCTTGCCTAACCGGATCACAGGTAAAAAATAAATTATTTTGTTGGCAGTGTTTACTTTTTACTAGTGAAAATGTCTCTGAGCCGCTTAGGATTTGACGATTTAAAAAATTTATCACGTTCTTTGGAAAGGCACGAAAAATCCCAGGAACATGTCGTGTCGCGGATCAAATTTAAAATGTTTTTGATGATATTTTTGATAATGATTTGAATCAAGATTTACCATAGTTTATAAACTCTTATGTCTAATTGTTTCTATCCGGTGACATCGGCTTCCGTAGAGCGCTAGTTTTCCACCCTTAAGAGAATAAAACTTATTTTACGAAATTTCAATGAGCCAGGATCGTTTGAAAAAATATTAGTTTGTTGTCGATTGAAAAGGAATTGGTTAAACTTTTGGTGAAAAAAAAAACAAAAAATTTTATGAGGATATTATAAATCATTTCTAACGTTAAAGATCGCAGAATTCCGCTTCAAAAATATATAACTTTTTATTTGCTGTTTCCCACCACATATTTTTGTTTTTATTTTCACAGAAAGTTTAACCAATTCCGTTTCAATAGACAACAAACTAATATTTTTCAAACATCCTGGCTCATTGAATTTCGTAAATA
This sequence comes from Cynegetis impunctata, assembly GCA_030704885.1. NCBI lineage: Eukaryota > Metazoa > Arthropoda > Insecta > Coleoptera > Coccinellidae > Cynegetis > Cynegetis impunctata. The sequence continues at coordinate 882 of JARQZK010001567.1, read as the reverse complement.
AGTTTTAATTCTCTTTAAGGGGAAACTAGCGCTCTACGGAAGCCGATGTCACCGGGATAGAAACAATTGACATAAGAGTTTATAAACTATGGGTAAATCTTATTCAAATCATTATCAAAATATCATCAAAAACATTTTAAATTTGATCCGCGACACGACATGTTCCTGGGATTTTTCGTGCCTTTCCAAAAACTGATAAATTTTTTAAATCGTCAAATCCTAAGCGGCTCCCAGAACATTTTCACTAGTAAAAAGTAAACACTGCCAACAAAATAATTTATTTTTTTTACCTGTATCCGGTTAGGCAAGGATGTCTCTGATAATTCTTTGTATTAAAACCCGGTTTTTTTTTCTGTTACGCTGCACCAAATTCTTCAATTCAGGGTTAGGTCTCATGTTTTCATCAAAACTTTATCCTCATAACTTAGACCACTAAAGTTTTGGGATAACAAATATTCTACTAAGTCACCATTGAAATTTTTGAAATTAACTTCAGTAATCAAATCATTTTAACACAATACGCGAGCTGTTTTCGGCGGCCTTAGCGAATTACGATCACACTACGATTTCCAACGAAATTCACTCGATGTCACGGGAAATTCTATTGTGATTGGTCACATTGTATTGGAACTGGAGACGACTGGGTCGCGATCGGTGTTGCCATTTACATGTGTTTTGCTTTACTATTGCAATGAAGTATTCATCGGAGTATTTGCACCATTGTTTGCTTTTTGTGTGCAGGCATAATGAACGTTGAGAATATACCTTTCTAAGCTTTCCGCAGCGTTGCAACAAATCTTGAAATGAATAAAATGCAGTTAAATGTAAATACCTTCTATCTTAATGAATAAATTATATTATATAATGTAGGTGAAAGGAAGG
>JARQZK010001566.1:210000-235440 GCA_030704885.1 Cynegetis impunctata | reverse complement strand
AGAAATTATTTGTCTCATTGAAATAACTGTTCTATTTGCAATTTTGATGTTTTCAAAAGATTGAAAAATTCTGGTCAGTTTAGGTGTTATTTCTTTTTATATAAGGTAACGAGGCATAAAAAAACTTGACTCATATCTGTAACAGTTCATTATGAGAATTGTAATTTTGTCCTATAATTCATTTTCTGATAAGGATGTGCTAAATAAATTTCTTGACTAAAGATGGTGGGTAGGAATTTTGTATGAAAAGTTCTTGAAGTTTATTCAAATTTTTGTTATGAAAAGATATATCAGAAATTTTGAGTACTTCTGTTCTTCATTTGTTTTAAACAAATTCACTTTCATCGAAAATTTGTGATAAGAAAAGAAATTCAAATACCTTCCTGAACTGCATGCTTTTCTATACCAATCAATCAATATTATGTTATCAACCGATCGTATAACTTTTGTATCAAGAAAAGGTACTGAAAGATCTGAGTCTTCTGTTTCGATTGTGAATTGAATGAATGGGTCGTAACTATTGAAAGTATCTAAAATTTCTGTTATACCATTATTAGGTAAAGCTAATATTATATCATCCACATATTTTTTGATGAAAAATAAGTTAAAAGAGAGTAATGGAATCACTGTGTCTAGCAATTCATCCATAACATAAGCTGCAAGAATAGGTGAGATTGAAGATCCCATTGGAGTTCCAAAAAGTTTGTCTGAAATATTTTCCATTGAATGAAAAATAGTTATTTTCAAAGAGAAATTTTATCAAGTTGGAAAAGTAATATTTTTCCAATGGTGCAATGTCTGCTGATACGGTTCCCAATTTTTATCTATTGCCCTAAGGCAAATATCAAGATAAACATTACTTGAAAAGAGAGACAACATCCAAACTGGCCAAAACGTAATTATCTGGTAATTTGATTTTATTAAATTTTTTCTGAAATTCAAAGGAATCGTTGATAGAGTAAACGTGATCAGAAGCAGATGCATTAGATAAAATATTCGTTAAAAATGAAGCAATTTGTTCTGTAGGAGAACCTATGCAAGCTATTATATGTCTCATTGAACAAAATTGGTTTGTGAATTTTTGGTAAGGAGTAAAATTTTGGAGAAATACCATTATAGCTAGTAAGCTTTTTTTTAACATTGCCATCTATTTGATTCTTATCATTCAGAATTTTTATCAAATTATTAAATTTACTTTGTATTTGTGCTGTTGGATCATTCTTGAGCTCAATGTAGGAAGTACTGTTATTGATAATATCATTAGATAAATCTAAATATTGTTGTTTTTCCATAATAACAGTAACATTACCTTTATCTGACTGACTAAGAATCAAATCTGGGTTATCTTTCAAAAATTTTTTTGATTTGTTGTAAAGATTACGAAAAATATCATTTTTTTTATTAGAATCAACATTGAGTAAATGGTTAGTAATGACATTAGTAGCTCTAGCTATAGTGATGTTTCTTTTATTATTATCATTAATAGAAGAAGTAATGTAGTCCACATCTGATAAAATGTTTTTTATAGGGATGTCTTTTTTTATTACTGGTTCGATACTGAATTTCGGACCCAATGATAAAAATTGTGAAATATCTTCAGGAATTACTGTATTTGATAAATTTTTTATCCAATTTGGATTTGTTTTCAATTTAATTTTATATTTCACAATTTTTATCATTGGGTCCGAAATTCAGTATCGAACCAGTAATAAAAAAAGACATCCCTATAAAAAACATTTTATCAGATGTGGACTACATTACTTCTTCTATTAATGATAATAATAAAAGAAACATCACTATAGCTAGAGCTACTAATGTCATTACTAACCATTTACTCAATGTTGATTCTAATAAAAAAAATGATATTTTTCGTAATCTTTACAACAAATCAAAAAAATTTTTGAAAGATAACCCAGATTTGATTCTTAGTCAGTCAGATAAAGGTAATGTTACTGTTATTATGGAAAAACAACAATATTTAGATTTATCTAATGATATTATCAATAACAGTACTTCCTACATTGAGCTCAAGAATGATCCAACAGCACAAATACAAAGTAAATTTAATAATTTGATAAAAATTCTGAATGATAAGAATCAAATAGATGGCAATGTTAAAAAAGCTTACTTAGCTATAATGGTATTTCTCCCAAAATTTTTACTCCTTACCAAAAATTCACAAACCAATTTTGTCAATGAGACTATAATAGCTTGCATAGGTTCTCCTACAGAAACAAATTGCTTCATTTTTAACGAATATTTTATCTAATGCATATGATTCAGATAACATTTACTCTATCAAAGATTCCTTTGAATTTTCAGAAAATTTAATAAAATCAATTACCAGATAATTACGTTTTGGCCAGTTTGGATGTTGTCTCTCTTTTCAGTAATGTTTATCTTGATATTTGCCTTAGGGCAATAGATAAAAATTGGGACCGTATCAGCAGACATTGCACCATTGAAAAATATTACTTTTCCAACTTGATAAAAATTTCTCTTTGAAAATAACTATTTTTCATTCAATGGAAAATATTTCAGACAAACTTTTGGAACTCCAATGGGATCTTCAATCTCACCTATTTCTTGCAGCTTATGTTATGGATGAATTGCTAGACACAGTGATTCCATTACTCTCTTTTGTCTTATTTTACATCACAATTTATGTGGTTGATTTAATATTAGCTTTAACTCATTATGGTATAAACAGAAATTTTAGATACTTTCAATAGTTACGACCCATTCATTCAATTCACAATCGAAACAGAAGACTCAGATCTTTCAGTACCTTTTCTTGATACAAAAGTTTATACGATCGGTTGATAACATAATATTGATTGATTGGTATAGAAAAGCATGCAGTTCAGGAAGGTATTTGAATTTCTTTTCTTATCACAAATTTTCGATGAAAGTGAATTTGTTAAAACAAATGAAGAACAGAGTACTCAAAATTTCTGATAAATCTAATCATAAAAAAAATTTTAAATAACTTCAAGAACTTTACATACAAAATACCAAACCACCATCTTTAGTCAAGAAAATTTAATATAGCACATCCTTATCAGAAAATGAAATTATAGGACAAAATAACAATTCTCATAATGAACTTGTTACAGATATGAGTCAAGTTTTTTATGCCTCGTTACCTTATATAAAAGAAATAACACCTAAACTGACCAGAATTTTTCAATCTTTTGAAAACATCAAAATTGCAAATAGAACAGTTATTTCAATGAGACAAATATATTCGAAAATAAAAGACAAAATTCCTATTTTATCACTCACAAATGTTGTTTATAATATCCCTTGTAATGATTGTGATAAGAATTATATTGGCCAAACAAAAAAGACTATTAAAAGACAGAATCACTTCTCATAAGAGTGATAGTAGATTACACCCTGAGAGATGTGCTTTAGCTAAACATGTCAATGATTGTGACCACCAGATGAACTACCTTTCAACAACTGTTCTAGCAAGAGAATCACATCTTTCAAAAAGATCTTTTTTAGAAATGGCCTTTATTTATCAAGACAATAATTCCATCATAAAAAAAACAGATATAAGCCATTTGAGTGAAATTTATTCTTTTTTACTTTCACTTGATATAAAATAACACAAAATCAAAATTAATTTAACGTAATGAAATAATGTCAAACTTCAATTTGAATATAAAAAAAAATGAGTGACACCGATTGTCATTTCGTTCAGAAATTTAATTATAACTTCAAAAATGTATCAACTTTTATAATTTTTTAACAAATAGCAATCATTTCAATGTTTCTTATATCGTATTATCAACATCTAATATATATATATATATATATATATATTATATATATATATATATATATATATAATATATATATATATATATATATATATATATATATATATATATATATATATATTCTTTTTATCTTACCTATGTTGTGATAATTTTTGAAACGAATAAATATTATTATTATTATTATTATTATATATATATATATATATATATATATAAATATATATTCACATTTACATATACACATATATATATATATATATATATTATATATATATATATATATATATATATATATATATATATATATATATAAATTGAAAACGACATCCAGGATTTTCTTTGAACATTGAACGAAAATTTTCTCTAACTTTATTTTCAGTGAACATATAGATCGTATTTTTCATAAGAACTGCTGCAGTAACACAGGTTTTTACTAGTTCAGGCATATTAGCTTTATGACGTATACTGTAGAATCAAACAAGCATATTACTTTATTCGCAAAATTTTCATTTTTACAAAATATGAAGTTTTGTAGAAATGAAGGTTCGCTGTAAGGTATTTGTAAGTTTTTCAAGATGAGTTATATATTGTTTGTATAATTATACGCATAAGCCGTGTGTTCTTACCAATTTGTTTGTAAGTCCATTGATCCATTATCACTTCGGCGCATTTTTTCCAAGACGAAAATGACAGGTACTGTAGTTTCCGTTTTATAGTTTCAAACCTCACACATCCTACAAAAACTATACAAGCATATTTTCTTGCTAATTCTTCGGGCAAGTAGAATAAACTCTGTATATTCTGAACCAATGAACCTGGCATATCTTCAACTATCTTGAATATTCTCTTGACATTATCGAACTGTCTTCTACAACCAAAAATTTCAAAAAACTCAATTTACTTATATTTTACATAATACTGCACTGGTTATGGAAGAGATGAGTAATAGAAATTAAGTGATTCAACAGATCAATTCACAATTTTATATAATTTTAGTGAACTGCAGGATCATAAAAAAACAGCAATTTGTTGACTATTTTCAGTTGGTCTTTTTATTATCTTGTTGTAAAATAAGTAATTTTTTTAAAAATATCATTTGAGATAGAAGGTTGTAATATTTTTTTTCGTTTGAACTGCAGGCTGGGTTCAATATATTTATAGTTTATCAAACAGATAGTCTATTTTATAGAACTTCTTGAGTAAAATTTGGTGACATTTGACATTTTTTCCATTCAAGAATCTATAATTTTCGAGATTAGTCTGAATTTATATATATATTCAGCCTCTCTACTTTTCCCTTGACATTGCAAATAACCTAAGTTTCCTAATACCTGTTCAGTAATGTTAGTCAGCCTCACCTGCATGATTTCAAAGGAACTCCAGTTTTCTCAGCTACCTCATCCAAGTCTTTTCTATGCTTAGAAGACAGTTTTTTTCCCAATAACTCTCGTATAACACCATCATCAAAATCATAATATCTGGAAATTAGAAACCCTACTATCATCCAATCCAAATCAAATACATTCTAATAATACCTCTCAATTAGTATTTGTCTTGTTTGAGGTTCAATCTGGAATGCTAGCTGTTCTTGAAGCTTATTAGGATTTATCAAAAGCTTTTCAAGTAAAGAATATGTTCTATAATGGTCCAACACATCACTTGCAATCAGTTCTAAAGATGCCCCTGTTTCTTGCCCCAATCCTCGTTGATTCAAAGTTGCAACAGCATCTCTAGCTGAAATTAAAATCAGTTGATCACAAATTGAAGTACAATAAATGAGAAGCACCTGTTTGTCCTTCGACCCACAGTTCGTAAATTTCGGGGTCTACTAAGGTGTAATTACTAATGAAAACATCTATTTCTGCAGTCATAATGCACGAAATGGTAATTTTTTTAAAGCTCGATGTGTTATGTATGTATAATTTTATCTATAATATAGGTTAGGTGTAACTGAGTCATAGAAAACTTATGAATATGAGACGTCTATGAATACGTTCGTGTCCCTCTTCTTCCGAGGTATGTAATGGGCTAGCTGCTATGGCTATTGCACCCTAGACCACTCTATTTCTGCTAGGCCTTTGTTACCAGAGATTTTGAAGTTTCCGTTCTCCAACGTAGCCTGTTTTTCTATGTTCTAAGGAGATAATATATCAACAAGTTCAAATTGCTAGAAATAATAATATACAGGAATTACTCGAGTATCAAACAATTCAAACTATAGAAATTATGTGTGCGCTATTGGGATCTGACATGTCAGCTGGCGAACTCAGGCGGTCAGATGGATGAAGTTTTTATTTCCAACGTCAACATATGCATTTGCATGTCAAGTTTTTGATTTCTTACAAATAAGATCGCAAAAGGTGAATAATGGAAAGTGTTAATTTTGCAAAATGTAGAATCAGCAAGTCTAGGGAGTGTTGTTGCATGAAAAATTGTAATTTTAAAGCATATACAGAGGCAAGTATTAGCTTTCATCGGTTTCCGAAGCCAAACAAATATTTTGTATTGTGAGAAAATCATTTTGGAGAAAAGGAAAAAATTGATTTATCGAAGGTATGGAAAATCAATCTGAAAAAGAATCACACAACTCCTATAATGACAGTGTGTTCTTTGCATTTTACAAAAAAGTCTAGAGAGTGTTGTGGTATGAAAATTTGTAATTCTATAATATAAAAATGCTGTACTAGCTTTCATCGGTTTCCGAAGCCAAACAAATATTTTTTATTTAGAGAAAATCATTTTAATGAAAATTCCAGATGCTGCAGCCAAAATATTTAAAATTGTTGGATCTGTGTTGCCTGAACATTTATTGGTATTATTAGAAGAAATTTTTACAGTAATATGTGGTACGATAAATATGTCTTCTCCGATCTTGGAAGATGAAAAATGATGGAGTGACAAATTTATATTTATGATGGTTATTAGATTGAAGTTGGTTATAATAAGAATACACACAGAATGAAAAAAGTTTTTCTTCGTATATTCATTACTAATACATCTTGAGTTACATTATGATTGATGGTGTTTTATTATGAAAACCACATTTGATTATATATGGACCATTATGATTTCTTTTGAATCAATGTATACTGCTAAATAAATGTTTTTCGTGAAATTTTGAATATATTATGTCCAAAGTTCTTCCAGAAATAATTTAAAAATTCACAGTTGGATGAAGAATGATCAATAAAAAGTTTCGAAATATGTTTATTGATAATTGCCCATCATATCTGGCCGATTATAAACTTCCTACAAAAAAGCACGAATTAATAGTTTCATATCACTTAAACAAATATAGTTCATTTAGACTAGGTATTTCATAAATCAAATTAAATCAAATCAAAATAGATAAACAAAAAGCAGTAAAGTTGACGATACCAGGTCTCGAATTTTCTTCATTTTCCCCACATTTAATTATGAATTTGAATCTTTCCAGCCTATCACCTTCTCTGTATTTTCGATGTAGTAAATTTTCACCTACATATAGCTTCACACTTTCACTCGAAACTAACATTGTTATAGGAAAAACTCAAAAAACTTTCAAATCTCTCATAATAACTCGTATTGAAAGTTGGTTTTGAGGCGCCATGTTTTGACGTTATCACCTAAGCTCCACCCCCATGTCAGATACCAATATCTTATTTGATTCAATGAAACATTATATTATATAGATAGCGAATGAGAGTTTATGCCACATTTAATTATTGAGTCATATAAGATTGATGAAAATCAATTGTTAACATGTTTGAGTAATGAAACTCTGAGTTTATATATATGTGAAAATCGTAAAACTCAGAATTTCATTTCTCAAACATGTTATAAATTATTACTTTCATTTAGCGAAATGAGTTTCTTCAAATTCAATGTATAACTTGTTTTTGGTTTCATTATAAAAGTATAGAATAAACTAACGGACTAAGGTAGTCTTTCTCAATTTTTGGGGCCACCCTCCTAGGGGGGCGCGAGCATTCTGAAGGAGGGCGCGAGCACACACACCACAAAAGACCTTTTTTTATATTACATTTCATTGTATTGAGGGCGCGAGATACAGATGAAATGATGATCTGCACACACAATCCAAACAAAATATCTTTTTTCTAGTATTACATTTTATTGTATTAGATATTGGGGGAGCGAAATAAAAATGACATGATGATCTGCACACACGATCTAAACAAAAAATCTTCTTTCAGTATTACATTGTATTGTATTAGGTGTTTGAAGTGCAAGATACAAATGAAATGATGGTCTGCAAGCATCACACACAATTCAAACACAAAATACGTTTCTTTTTGGGTTTCCAGGTCGTGGTTAGGGGGGCGCTATACACAATATTTAAAAAGAATTACGCTTCTGTACAAACCACAGCAAAAATGGAAATGAAATGCTTTTGTAATATCGTTGAGAATATATTCAGTTATAATATTACAAGAGCATCGAAAATAATCGATTATACTTCCGAGCCACGAGACGTATTTTGCGAAACACCACGAGAGCGCAGCTCTCGTGGTGTTTCAAACGTCAAAACACCGTCAATATGAAAACATTCACAATTTGACACGGGGTGAAACACCAAAACGATTATATCACGTCGTCAAGGGTATATTCACATATCAATATGCGGTAGTTATGCAAAATTCACGGATTCTATTGGCTTATTCATACATGAGTTATATAATCAGTCATAATATTACAAGAGCATCGAAAATGATCGATTATACTTCCGAGTCACGAGACGTATTTTGCGAAATATCCACGAGAGCCCAGCTCGAGTGGTGTTTTAAGAAAAAACGACGAGAGACGAGGTCAGCATAATATATTATTTTCGATTGCTCGAGTGGTATTCGTTACGATTATATAACGAATAAAAAATATTAATTTTTTGACAAACGTCAAAACATCGTCAATACGAAAACATTCACATTTTGACACGAGGCGAAACGCCAAAACGATTATATCACGTCGTCAAGGGTATATTCACTTATCAATACGCAGTAGTTATGCAAAATACACGGATTCTATTGGGTTATTCATACATGAGTTATATAATCACTTTTATCTGTGACATTTTCATATTCATTTCAAATGTTTCTACTGAAATTTTTTTTTATAGGTAATCTCTGTATTAATAAAGTGAAGTATAACTTTATTGCATTTAGTCTTCTTGGGTTCATTTTATGGTATATTTTATTATTTACTGCATGTCCTTTCTTAATATTGCAGCTACCAAGTGGTTGTATCTACCAATTTATTGTATGGGTAAATTTGGAGCTACTGCAGCATTTTATGTCATTTATGTTATAACCAGCGAAATATTTCCAACATCATTAAGACATACAGTTATGGGTCTATGTTCAACACTAGGAAGACTGGGATCCGTTTCAAGCCCACAAGTTTCCCTTCTGGTAATAATGTCATTTTTTTGCTCTGGGATATGCAACATATGTTTTTTTTCTCAATCTTTGAGTTAGAAACTGAAAAGTGAAATATGTTACTGTAACTGTTCATTTGAACTTTCAAAATATATTTAGGGCGTAGCCAGAACAAAATTTATTGGGGGGTTGAAATTGTCGGCGATCGATTTTATAAGAGCAGGCGGGCTCTCTGGCCGTTTTTTAATTGCAACTAAGTTGCGATTTTTAATATTTCATTCAACTCAGAAGTACGTAGTAAAAATAAAACAAAGGTAAAACTTCAAAAAATATTTTATTATTAAGTGAACTTAAAAAATTATGTATTGTGTGAAATTCGACTTTAAAACGTTAATATTCAAAACGAATAATTACTCGAATATAAGCAACAGTTAGAAATAAATTATTAAACACAAAAAAATCAGACGAGGTGAAGGTTAAAACTGCATTGCGGTATTCATATTATGGTGGGAATCACTTCTTCGAACCCCCCTAATTTCCCTCCCTGCCCTTTTAACCTCACGGTTCCGCGGTCAATCAAAATTTGAAATTTCCTACAATATAAACTAACGAGTATAGGTACTCTAGAAAATAGAGTCATCTTGTTTCTTTATGAGCAATATACTTTTTCTGACTGCTATAGTATCAAACATATTTCTGTAATCATTTTGACTAATGTTTTGAGGACACGTTTAGTACAATACAAAAGTATATTTTTTTCTTCTAAAACAAAAATATTTCGGGGTGAACATTTTTAGGTCTTTATGTATTTTTTGAATAATCCATATAATTTTGTTATCTTTTCAGGGCCGTTTTTGGGAACCCCTTCCTATGATTATGTTTGGTGTCATGTCCTTAGCAGCTGGGTTACTGTCCCTTCTTTTACCTGAATCAAAGGGTATTAAACTTCCGGAAACTGTCGAAGAGGCAGAGAATATAAAATAAACAAAATTGTTAAGAAGAATAAATATTTAAAACGATAAACTTCTTTCATTCCAACGAAATCAGAAAATAACTTCTTTTATAAAATAATGATTCAGCTAACTCTCAACATTTATAAGACATAATTATCAGCATCAAATCATATATAGGTATATCTAACCAGTTACATTACTAAAGCATAATGAGAGGATTAGAGTGGGGTAGTTGGCTCATTCTTCAATAACTACGAAGAAAATCCATATAATTAATCAATCATTAGAAAATTTGTTACTATTATGTAATTGTGCTTTTTTAATGTTCCCGTCTTAATCCAAGCTATTTTCTATTGTATAATAGCTGTAATTCGCAGAAGTAGTTTCAATTTCTCTATAATGCCATTCTAAATTGTTAACCATATTCATATTTCCTCCTCCGCTAAAGAATCAGCATTTCAATTACGTTCATATTGGTGTCACATACAGTCCAGGCTATCTGTATATCTTTGATTTGCCGATGTTATTCTAATATGCGTTTTCTAACCACTCAATATCTTCTTCTTCAAGTGCCTTACCCGGTTTCGGGTGTAGGCGACCTCTCTGTCCTCTACAACTATTCGTGGTGGTAAATCATGAGTAGTGATCGTATGTACTTTCAGTGTATGGATACCTGCTAACTTGTGCCGACTGCCAATTTCCAGGTATCAGGTGCTGAAGATTTAAAAAACTCAACTCACTTTTCTTATTTTCTCAGTCTTGATTGTTATATACTCAGGGCACTATTTCAATACCCTATGCAAGCAGCCAGACCGATCGTGTGGGCCAAACAACCCGCCCGTCACAAACAAAGTGTCCCTATGAGTATGACACTATGAGCAAAATGTCATGATTTGCTCATTTAAGCGCGATAGTGATTATCTATGAGCATCGATATCCCTTCTATACTTACTGTCATGATATTTCGCTCATACTGTCATACTCATAGGGAAATTTTATTTGTGTCTGGCGGGATGTTTGGCCCATACGATCGGTCTGGCTGCTTGCATAAGCTATTGAAATAGTTTCCTGAGTTTCATATATAAAAATCAAGATTGAGAAAATAAGAAGTGAGTTGATTTTTTTTCATCTTTAGCACCTGATACTTGGAAATTGGCCTTCGGCACAAGGTAACAGGTATCCATACACTGAAAGTACATTCGAACACTACTTCATCCCATACATATTATTGCTGAGAAAATAAGTAACGTCTGGCGGCTCTGGGATCTTGGACTAAAAGGAAATATAGTAAAATACTTTTTTGATAATTACTTTCTATATGATTAACTCGGGTTAAATCTTTCAATTAGAAACGAAATGAAAACAATGGTTTTCAGGAGATTTACACTACATTTTATTTTTGTGATGAATATAACTATATAGTTATATTATGTGTAATTTTTATTACTGAATATATATTAGAACCTGATTTTATTACTATTGATCGACATAAATACTACTTGTGTTATTATTAGGTATATTCTCTATTTTACTAAAAAGCGTAAAGGTATGGTATGGTACGCCACTGCATATTCTACTCGAATTAATATGTGTTTTTCTGTGGTTCGTTTTTGAATTTGAACACTGTGTTCTAATATATTATGTATTCTGTGTTCTGAACACAGAATACCTAATATTTTAGAATTTCCAATTTCCATCAATAAATCGAATTCTATGTTTGAATATTAAACCTAGGCTGTCTAGTATATACCTATGGTAAAATTATATTAATATTATTATTATTATTTTGGAGGTAGATGGGCTCAGGGCTAGTCTCAAGACTTTTGGCCGAATACTAGGTTGCTTCAGAAGTTCAGACTGGTCTCCGATTATAGATTATCAGAAAACACTGTGAGTGTAGGGTGAATAAAAAATAAAATATATTGAATAATTAATCTGAGTTATTCGATTTGCGAGGGTATGGAAGAATATTAATGAAATTCCTTTTGGAAAAATTCAAATTCCTATTCTGTGGTTGATGTTGGTAGCCTTGACAACCCCGTTACGAATCTGGAAACCAACCATCTAAAAATCAATACAAACAAATGTACTACAGCTGAAGGTGATTATGTTTCAGAAATATCGGTAGATATAACAAATATTCAAAATGATGAATATTCCCTTAACTTTCGAAGTTCTTCTATATTTGAATTCATATTATTTTGGACTTTTCTCAGTGTGTGAAATATGTATGAATATCGTCAAATACGTTAATAGGAACGGTGATATAGATAGATTTGAAACTGATTTTAGTATACTTACATCGGTTTGTGTGATAGAAATATTCAGAGTGATTTTAGCACAAAGAGGAAATCTAACTGAAAAAAGTAAGTTAACGAAACTACATTTGATTATTTGATAAACTATATAAATAAATTATATATATATATATATATATATATATATATATATATATATATATATATATATATATATATATATATAAATGTAATCTATACTTCTCTAATTGTATGTAATACTTGTTTGTTGAAACTTTGGGTAATTTCATCGTAGAATCGACTATGGAAAAGTGTTTCGAGTTTTGTCTGTATAATTTTTTTTATTTAGAGTTTTGCGTACCTATATTCCAAAACAGTGGCGTATCCAGAGATTGAGTTTGGGGGGGGGATATATATAAGATAATCAGCGAAAGCGGGGGAGGGAGGGGTGTCGATTGATCGTAGCTCATCCATAATTCAACTCTTTTATTCTACATCAAAAAAATATAAAATAATTGCGAGGAAAAGTACATAGAATATTTATCATAAAATGTGAAGATATAAAATATACATAAAAGTTAAGAAATAAAGTATATATAAAAAAAAAAATATGAAAACCCAAGAAATAGGCTATTCAAAATTTGAAGGAAAAATATCAGAAAGGTTAGGGAATGATATATTTATTAAAAATTTAAACATAACCGCTTCTTCTAGCATCAAATATGATTCAAAAATCACAAGACGAAATCAATTCGCCTCTTTCGTCGGAATTCTTTCCATAATCGTGAGTATGTATAACAAAAGTTCTGAATTTGTATAATTTTCATAATTTGTATTGAAGAATTTGGACCAAACGATGCGGCAACCCGCACCCCTGCTTTTGAATGAGTGAAGCCGAAGCATCGCGCGTAAACACCTATTTACTTATGCAACCACACAAAATTTCGCATGCGATTCACTGATCTAGGTATGATCTATCTAGGATCTATCTATTCTGATAAATTTCGTTTGTTTATTTATTTCTTTTGTATGCTACGTGGTGGACTATCAAATAATATGAAAAAAAATTTTTCAATTATTTTCGTACAATGTTTGATATATTTTCTATTTTCAATTTCATTCGAAGATTTAGTGTTCTCTTCTGGGAGGGGTAATGCCAGTACCCCCCCCCCCCGTGAATACGCCCCTGTTCCAAAATTTCAATAAAAATTGGGGTATTGAATTTAAAATAACGAAATTGAGGAAAACTGAAAATATTTTCATTCAAAGTAGCTCTTTCGAAAATTCCCGTTTGAAGTCCCAGTAGTTTTTCATAATACATGTCGACTCGGCTCGTTGTAAAAGACCCTGTTTATACATGTTAGGTACATATATATATATATATATATATATTTATATATATATATATATATATATATATATATATATATATATATATATATATATATATATATATATATATATATATATATATATATATATATATATATATATATATATATATATACTAGCTGACCCGGCAAACGTTGTTCTGCCATATAAATTATTTTTATCTATCTATCTTTCTATCTATTCATCTATCTACCGATGTATATCTACCTATCTAACTATCTATCTACATATCTATCTAACCCGGCAAACGTTGTTCTGCTATAAAAATTATTTTTATCTATCTGTCTTTCTATATATTCATCTATCTGCTAATGTATCTCTATCTATCTATCTAGATAGTTATCTATCTTTCTATGTATCTATCTATCTATCTAGATAGTTATCTATCTTTCTATGTATCTATCTATCTATATATCTATCTACATATCTATCTATCTATCTGACCTTGCAAACGTTCTGCCATATAAATTATTTTTATCTATCTAAATAGGGTTTGATCGTAGAGGGGTGAAAATTTAGGGTTGTATATATTTTTGAATGCTGTATCATAAAAAAATAGAACAGAAAATGTCAGAAAAATAAAGAAAAAAATTAAAGGGTGGACTACCCTTAACATTTAGGGGGATGAAAAATAGATTTTGTCGGATTCTCAGACCTAACCGATATGCACACAAAATTGCATGAGAATCGGTCGAGTCATTTCGAAGGAGTTTAACAAATAAAAAATAAGGGTTGATCGTAGAAGGGTGAAAATTTAGGATTTTATGTATTTTTGTATGCTGTATCATAAAAAAATAAAAACAAAAAATTTTGTCTAAAAAATAAAAAAATATATTTAGGTGTGGACTAGCCTTAACATTTAGGGGGATGAAAAATAAATGTTGGCCGATTCTCAGACCTACTCAATATGCTCACAAAATTTCATGAGAATCACTCAAGCCGTTTCGGAGGAGTATGGGAACGAAAACTGTGACACGAGAATTTTATATATAAGATATATATATATATATATATATATATATATATATATATATATATATATATATATATATATATATATATATATATATATGGCTCAGGGCCATCCGTAAGTTAAGTCACATGTTAAGGGGTAGGGAGTGGGTCAACATAGTGTGCCAAGGGGGAGAAGTTATACGATTCGTGACGTCATATGTATAAATCTAGATTCTAGAACAGGGGTCACCAATTAGTTTCGCTCGGGGTCCATTTCAAGTACTTAATTATATGGCCATCGCGGCGTCCGTCAAAACGGGGGGTACATTTATGTTAAATTACGTACTCTGTAGTGCAAGTTGCTGTATTTTCGCGGTCCGCACAATTGTTTATATGATTAATTCAACTCTTGACTTTCGCTAAGTGATGGACGTATTTTTCTTAGTTCCACTAATATTTGTCGATTTTCAATTTATCTGACAAATTTAAATGAAGTAAAAAATGGTTTAATTCATTCTTTACAACTGGAAATTATATGAAGCAAACATGGGTTCCAAGTCAATGATTAAAGTTTGTATGGTTCATTTGATTTAAGTTTTGTAAATTTTTCAAAACTCTTGATCGATTGATGATTCTGAAAAATCATATCATATACATCCATTTCTATGAAAAAAATCCAAATAGGAAAATATGCTTTATTTTACACTTGTATATTATTTGTTGAATTTAACTTCTATACGGTTGCTATAAATACACTGATTATGCCCTAGGGCGTTATGAGCGGGAATTATGATTATGATTATTATGATTATTATGATTAAATACTTCATAATCCTTGTCGTATACGACTCTGGATTTCTCCGGCAATGAATTATTCGCAGCTTTGGCTGCATTTTCTATGATATTTTTGGGTAAATTCATTTTTATTTTCATTATTTCTATAAGACTACACAAAGAAAGCAGCAATGACATTTACTAAAAATATTAAGACAAAAATATTCACAAACGTCAAAAGATCAACAAATGACATGCCTACTATGAGAAGGAAAATGGAAAGTATAGGGGCAATGAACCGATTTTTCATTATAATAAAATAATTTTTTCGTGAAAAATTAAATCTTGTATGCACCACGTGCGCCCGATGGGCGTTAGGACCTATATAACGCACTCGGTACATAAATAACTATTTCGAATATTTCAGTGTGATATCGAATATGGTACCTATTCGTTAAGAACGCCCAACTATCGATGTTCCTATTTGCTATGAATTTTTCTTAGGAAAGTCAGCTTGAGTTTGTTTTAATCGGTCAGCTTTCTTCTGCAGTAAAAACTATCAAATATGGAAAAATACTGCAGGATATACTAGAAGACAAAATATTTGTTAGAATGAGCTGCTTTTACTGCCTACTATTAATAATGATAAGCAACCACAAGAATATTATTCATCAATATGTACCTCTCTTTCGTATCTTTAATTATGTTTTCTCAACGAATGAAATTTTCATTAGAAATACTACCTACATCCATCAATATCTGTTGTGAAGAAACCACTACAAAATAATTTTTTTATTGCCCTTAATTTTTTCATTATTTTTTAAAAATATAAGGTATTACTTCATTCTCAAAGGAAATTGTTAACCTGATTATTTTACTATTCCAGGTTTGTAGTTTCTCGATATACCGATTTAATAAATTTACTCGAAATAAAGAGATTGCTGCTTGTCAGTATTCCTAACTAGAAATTATTATGGCACTTTGTTTTTAGTTTCAAAAACTTATAAGATATAATTAATACAAAAATTACTATAAGTAATTGAGCTAATAGTGATTTGGTATAGCGAAGTTAGACCGTGGTCTTGATCAATGTTTTTCTGTTTCAGAATGGACCGTATTTTTAGCTTTATTGTTGACCATACCTTCAGCTGCTGGAGTTATTTATCTTATTTTCCTTCAAACTGAGGTTTTAAGATTCGAATATATTCTTTGTACCATACAGTTGAGCATGGAGTTGATGGAAATTGGAACAGGAATATTAGTGTTGCTCCCTTTCTGTAAAACTCCTCAATATTATTAATAGGGAAAATAATATAACACCCCACATATTCTTAATAAATAATTTTTCATATAATTTTGTTAATATTTATACCCAATATATATATATATATATATATATATATATATATATATATGTATATATATATATATGTATATATATATATATATATATATATATATATATATATATATGTATATATATATATATATATATATATATATATATATATGTATATATATATATATATATATATATATATATATATATATATATATATATATATATATATATATATATATATATATATATATATACAGGGTGTCGCACCGGGAACTGATTCGATCGATATAGAACAAAGTACGGATCAGAAAATTTTGAGAATTTACATGGTTACTAATGTCGGTTTGACCAATCCAACCAAAATAATTACAAGCAGCTGGCACTTCCGCTTATACCGGAAGTCGATAACAACTTGCTTATTTCAAATGGAACACCCTATATATTTTAGGGTTTTCGAAAAGAGCATAAAATTCTGAGTCGAAAATGTGAAGAATACCCTATGCCTAAACCTAGCCGAGGTATTTGACATTTTATAGAAAATTTGACAGGTGCAACGGTTTACAAGAACCGGTATAACTTTCTTCCTGTGAAAGATACTCATTTGCTTCTGGTCACATGGATAGAACACAAGAAGAACTACGTTCTACAACTGAAATTTTTTTTTTTTTTTTTCGGGAGAGGAAAATGCATTTACGCACTGCCCCAGCGGGATGTGTTCTGGGCTGGGGGGAGTGTGGGGCTCACAAGGCAGATCTTATGGCTAATTTTGTACTACCCACTAAAAACCTCTCCGCGACGGTTAATACCCTCCCGCGGATGTTCTAGGAGGGGGTTTTCCTATCTGTACCACTCCCGGAAAATAGACATGTTTGTCCAGGCGCATCAGGAGCGGCGAAGGAAGTTTCAAACACACATACAGAAACCAACTCACAAGTAACTATCTAAATAACATGAAATCCTAAACTAATCACAAAACCTAGAACGTGACTGAATGTACAAATGTATGTACAAACCCTTTCCCTCAGTCATGGTTTTCGGCACGCCTATCCTCCTCCTCCTTAGCCCTCATAATATCCGTGATGCCCTCGAAAATGACATTCCATGTCTTCTCATCATCTATCATTTCCTGTATGATGTCATCGACCGCGGGCATGGCTCCGAGACCTTCAATCATCCGGGCTCGTCTACGACTCCATCTGGCGCACCGCCAAATCACATGCTCAGGGCTGTCCTGGGTACCGCACTCCCCACACAAGTCACCGTCTGTCTTCCCTATCCTCAGCGTGTAAGTTCCGAAAGAGCCATGACCGCTCAGGAACTGCGAGAAGTAATAATTTGTTCTTCTGTGGTTGCAGCTGTACCAGGTTCTCACGTCCCTGATCAGCCGTTTCGTCCACGCTGCTACTTCTCTCCCTCCCAACCATCTTTCCTGCCATTTTGAGATGGTTCTCTTCCTGGCCATCCTTCTGTTACCAGGCAGCCGTCCGCCGATGGTGAATAGGGAACATACCTCCGCCACCATCAGATCAAATGGCGGGAAACCAGCTATGACCTGAGCTGCCTCGGCGGATACCGTCCTGTAAGCCGATGCAACTCTCAAAAGGCCCTTTCGCTGCATCGATATGCATGCTCCTCTCTGCTTTCCATGCTTCAAGGCGTCCCTCCAGACTGGTGCCGCGTATAATAGCGTACTATGCACAACGCTGCATAGGATTCCCCTTTTTTTATGCAGAGGCCCCCCCACGTTGGGGAGGATGCCCTGCAAAGCCGCCAGCTTCTGAGAGGCCTTGTCTACCATGTGCGCTATATGCGCGGAAAAGGACAAATTTCTCTTCAGCACAACACCCAGGTACTTTATCTGGGGAACCGGGAGTCTCCCCGTACCAAGCACGTCGAAGGTCAGACGCCCAATAGACCTTGGGTCCCTCACTATCAAGAGTTTCGTCTTCTCAGCGGCCACCTCGAGGCCCCTCTCGCCGAGCCAACCGCGCGCCCTACGCACCGCGTCGACAACTCTGCTTCTGGCCTCCTGCGGGCTTCTCGCTTCCACCACAAAGGCGAGGTCATCGGCGTAGGCGACGGGGTGAATGCCCTCTCCGTACCACAATTTCAGGACCCCGTTATACATAATGTTCCATAATGTTGGGCCCAGAACTGAGCCCTGTGGAACACCCATACTACATTTTCTGTTTACCACCCCCATCGAGATGGTTCTCCCGAGGAAGTAGTCCTCCGTGCACCTCACCAGATACTCGCTAATCCCCATATCCCTCATTTCATCTATTGTGGCTGCCCAACTAGCCATGTTAAAGGCATTTCTGATGTCGATAGTCACCAGCATGACAACTTTTGCCTGGGACCCTCGCACCACGCTCACAACCTCTTTCAGAGCTGTCACCGTAGATCTTCCGGTGCGAAATCCATGTTGGTGGGGGGAAATGTGAGCACCATTCTCCAGCTCCTCCGTGAGCCTCGCGACTAGCATCTTCTCGAAGAGCTTCCCTACGCAGCTCAGGAGGCAGATCGGTCTAAAGGAAGAAGGGTCGGCCGGGTCCCTCCCCCTCTTCGGGAGGAGGACCACCCTTGCCCGCTTCCACTCATTTGGAAGCCTCTGTTGCTCTAGGCAGCTATTGTACAAGCGTAGTAGGAAGGTCGGGGCCTTATCTAATACCACGCGCAGCGCCGTCACCGTGATCCCATCGGGTCCGGGAGCAGTACCTGTCCTCATCGCGCGGCACGCCTGCGTCAACTCCTCTGCTGTGAAATGGGGGGCGTCCATGGCCGGGCCCTCTGTTCCTACCCACTGCTCTCCACTGTCCGGGAATAACGTCCCCAGCACCTCCCTCCTGCGCCTTACGGTTAGTGAGTAGGGAAGGGACCCGACGGAGGTGACGCGTCGCGATGCGATACCCCTCACCTCATATGTCTTGATTCAGTCTATCGAGCAACTCTTTCCATGCCTTCCTCTTTGGCCGCGGAGATCTCCCGTCTCAGCTGCCTATTTGCCCCCAGTTGCATCGGACGCAAGCAGACGTGGGTCGGTTTCGTATATAATCTCCGTCGCAGTCTCGTATATACACGACGTGCTGCACCCACTCTCTATGCGCTATTTCAACACTCGCGTCCTACCAGTACGGGACCGTTTGTACTTTTCGCGTTGCGTCCGATGCTAGAACCCACGAAACGCTCTCTCTGGAGCCTACGATTTTGCCTCATGCTGGTCTAATTGGCTGGGCAATCCCTTCCAGGGAGGCCACCTGTCCCGCGAAAATCTCGGTTCTTAGTCGTCTCACCCTATACTCTCTATTTTGTCGCGTGGTATCCGCCAGCTCATAGCTTATATGGTCATGGTGAGTGTACGGGTTTATCATAACGAACCTTCCAATTCCTAAAAGACACCGCATACCTCTCGGGGACTAGCGTGGACGTCTATATGTGATCTGGACTGACCCCTCACGAACGTGGGAGATCCGTTGTTCAGCGCCACTGCCGCGACCTGCGCCATCCAGTCACTCACGTGGGCTCCTCTCCGGTCCTCCGCAGGCGATCCCCACAGCGCAGACTTCGCGTTGATATCACCTGCTAGCAGATATTTTCCATGATATCGGGATACCAACTCGAAAGCTGGATCTAAGTCTCCTCCGAAAATTCGTCGAAGTTTATGTTGGGCGACACGTAGACTGCCACTATCAGCAGTCGCTCCAGCTCGAGTGCCGCATACCCCCTCCCACATCTTTATCGCTTGAACCTCGACTTTTTTATTTCTAATAATGATGCTATATCCATTTTCAGAGTCGGCGATCCAGCCCTCAGTAGCACACATTTTTTTGTTGGTTCCGATAGAACAACGATATCGTAGTTCACGGCCATTGCTTCCACATGCATAAAGTCGTGGGCTGCTCTAGCCCCTGCCCAAATTAACTTGTAGTATTTTCAGCATTAGGCCGCTGATACTTCCCTCTTTTGCCCCTGAACCTTACTTCCCTTCTTGGTGGTATCTCCTCCGACAACAAAACGAAAATGGACCAATCACAGAATAAATTAACACGCAATAATAATAAATATCACAGCCATTTTGATATATCACGTAATGATTTCCACTTATTTGGGTACACGTACACATAAATATACACACATGTAAATATGGGACATTCACCTCTATTGTATAAATAGTCTCTGAGTAAAACAATCTCTCTATTAAATAAATGCTCCCTATATATAAGTACCGTATTAGTTCCATCAGGGAGTGATAACGTCTCTATTACTATCTGCCTTTTTTTTGCTGGTGGTGGACTTAGCATAGGGAGCGGGCAGGCTTGGTTTTCTCCGCTCATCCTAGGACCCTCCTCGGCATGAAGATTCATACCGACAAAGGTCCCAAGATTCCTTGCAGATACTTAAGCCCCCACACCACTTCAAGGTGCTGCCCAAGTGGGGGACTACAACTGAAATTAATTCAATAATATCATACCAAGTGTTTTTTGCATTACATTTCGTCAACTTCAAACTGCGAAAACTTGTTTAGGTCAAATGGAACACCCTGTATTTTTTTACGTCAAGTTGTGTAAAATTGAATTCCCTTTTTTTTCTGATATTAGCATTGTGGGGGTTAAGGTTACAACTTTCTGAAATATTCGTGATTTTATTAGAAATTCATGAATTGTTGTAATCATTTCATCAAAATAGTCATGATTAGAAACAATCAGTCATTATATTATGGCAAAAAATGCCAGCACGTTTAAATTATACCCACGAAGACTTTTTGAATTTGTTTATTATTTATGGAGAATATAATAAAGTAATATCAAGAACTTTTGCTACTCCAGAAAGACAGAAACCTTTTCCAAGTACTGTAAAACGCATACTGAAAAATTTTAAAACTTATGGCTCTGTCAAGGCAAAAATTCAAAGAATAAAGCCTATTTTTGATGACGAAAATATAGGAATGGTCATTCTAGGATATTTTCATGCATTTCTAAGGATGACATTAAGACAAGCTCCTCTAGAATCGGGACTATGCAATGAATCCTTACATAGTCCCGATTCACAGAATCTTATTAAAACAAAAGTTTCATCCGTTTTTATTCCATATGGTTCAAGGATTAGAGGAAACAGATTTCCTAAGAAGACAGAATTTTTGTGAGTTTATTCTAATAAGGTCTGAGGGTGACGATTCTTATTTAGGAAATATTATACGGACAGATGAAGCAAAATTTATCGTTGGTATAATTTAAACGCGCTGGCATTTTTTGCCATAAGATAATGACTGATTGTTTCTAATCATGGCTAATTTGAGGAAATGATTACAACAATTCATGAATTTCTAATAAAATCACAAATATTTCAGAAAGTTGTAACCTTAACCCCCACAATGCTAATATCAGAAAAAAGGAATTCAATTTTACACAACTTGACGTAAAAAAATACAGGGTGTTTCATTTGACCTAAACAAGTTTTCGCAGTTTGGAGTTGACGAAATGTAACGCAAAAAACGGAACACTTGGTATGATACTATTGAATTAATTTCAGTTGTAGAACGTAGTTCCTCTTGTGTTCTTTCCATGTGACAAGAAGCAAATGAGTATCTTTCACAGGAAGAAAGTTATACCGGTTCTTGTAAACCCTTGCACCTGCCAAATTTTCTAAAAAATGTCAAATATTTCTGAAACGGCTAGGTTTAGGCATAGGGTAGTCTCTACATTTTCTACTCAAAATTTTATATTTTTTTCGAAAATCCTAAAATATATAGGATGTTCCATTTGAAATAAACAAGTTCGTATCGACTTCTGGTATAAGCGGAAGTGCCAGCTGCTTGTAATTATTTTGGTTGGATTGGCCACACCGACATTAGTAATCACCTAAATTTTCAAAATTTTCTAATCCGTACTTTGTTCTATATCGATCGATTCAGTTCCCGGTGCGACACCCTGTATATATATATATATATATATATATATATATATATATATATATATATATATATATATATATATATATATATATATATATAAATATATAAATATAAATGCTCATTTTTCAATAAACCATACTTTACGAACCAGCCAAAATAAAGTTTGGTACATGGTATGAATATTCTTTGTCCAATGTAGTGTTTATTAACATTGTAAATGGAAATCTTGTTGCAGGGCTGGTCTTGAAAAATAAAATTAATTGTCGTTCCTCAATGATGATTTTTCAGCTTTAATTAATAAAATCATCAACTATTTCATATTCTCTTGATTTCTGGATCCTAACCTTATTGTAAAATGAGAGTTCGGGTCCGTTTTTGGGACAAAATATTATTATTAATGACTAACTTTTGAACAACCTCTTTGTGAAAAAAAAATAGCATAAAAATGCCTATTCAGAGAAAAACATAATTTTATTTTGAATAATAATAACGCTGCAACAATCTACATAGTTTCCGAACTTCCTGAAGAGAATACGCTTATCGATTTCCTGGCAGGCGGTTACCAAATGAGAGGACTTTTTATAATGTGTTTAATTACCTCAGAGAACATGGTAATTTTCCAAACGTAGCACAAAATAAACGTTATGAAAGAAGACATATCGATTTGGAGCAAGATATTCTAAACGTAGGTAAGTGATGCCCATTAAAAAAATGGGCAAATTTAATAAATCACCCTGTATCTTTAATATATATATATATATATATATATATATATATATATATATATATATATATATATATATATATATATATATATATATATATATATATATATATATATTCGTTCATTGCTTACCTGATTGTTCTATAATATTGATATGGGATACCTTTTGTATTGTTATTGTTATTAAGATTTTCACTGGAGAAGGAGAAAACACCTTTGAAACGTAGAATAAATCATAAAATATAGAGTATAAATACACGTGATACAACCAACAAGTTGTATCTTATAAAAAAAATTTTTTTTTTTCATCTCAATAACGGTTGCGTTTATCGCTTTCTAGAAAGTCTTCCTTTTTTTAAGAAATTGAAAGGGCTATCTTATGATTCAGCCGATTTTGTCAAAAAATAATCGTAAAATAGGTAGGATCAAAATAATATGGAAATGTCTCATATTTTCCGCCATCTTGAATTTTTAGCAAGCACCTATGGAAAAATTAATAAAATGAATTTTCACTTTTCAACTTTGGCATCTTTTGAACTAAGCATTTTTGCTGAAAAAAATACGAAAAACGATTTATTTTGGTCCCAGATATAGGTATTGAGTGGATAAGTCTTTCTTATTTATTGTTTTAAACAAGATATTCGACGGTATGTTGACCATTATTATTCTCTTCTTACACATCTAGAAAAAGAGGACGACTGCGAAGAAAACACACACTTCTTGAAATATGATACTGTAACGCTTTCGTACGATCCTTTTCAAACAAGAATAGTCAAAATAAATTATAGACAACAATTAAAAGTTTAAGCCTTGTTATTGAATATAGCACAAAAGTGCTATGAAACATGGTTATTCACCCAGAATAATGAAGATCGAAAGCAATACGCCATAAAAAACCGAGAAGTAAAAACAGTGGTGAAAAAGGCTAAAAACGAGGCTTTGAAGAGAAAGTGTACGGAGATTGAGAACCACATTGGAGGAAGAAAATCAAAATTGGCTTGGGAGAAGATAAAAGTTTGAAAAAAGAAAATAACAGTCGAGTAAATTTAGAAATCATTAAGATCACGGAATGGAAAAAATACTATCAGGAGATGTTGACAGAGACAAGAGAAGAATATATTAGGCTATAAGAAACCGACACAAACATTGAAGGAAACATACAAGAAATAACAACAGAGTAAATAACGAAATCACTCAAAAATATGAAGAATGGAAAAGCCCCATTAACGGATCCGCTTATCAAAGTAAATATAGTAGGAAGTGAAAAATTTTTACCTTTCAATTTGAGATTTAAAATATTGAGGTAATTAGGTTATGTCAAAAATAAATGCAAGATCACTCAACCAGTATTCTTTTTTCAGTAAATCAGTTTCCAAAGATAATGCCCTATTTTCTTCTAAAAATTCCAACACCTGCTCTCTCAAGTTGAAAAAAATTTTTCAACATGATTTCCTTTGGAAGCCATCGATCAGCGTAGTACAGTTGAGACTGTCCATATTCACTGATATCTTCTTCAAACAAAACATCTGTGAAGGAAGAGTTTTTGCACGTCCTTTTGACGGCCAATTTTGAAACTTCCTCACGCGGGTGGTGGGCCATTTAAAATTGCAGCCTTGGGATAAACACTCTGTAACTTATTTCAATAATCGTAGGATCACCTTAGCTAGCCTAGGTAACCCTTGGTAAACTACTCACAAAGAAGTAATATAATTACCAGAAAAAAGAGGAAAAAATTAAAAATTACACCTATGAACAAAAAAATGCTATGATGTCACAGTCACTTGATTTTCTTTTTCAACGACTCCTGATCATTGAGGATTATTGGCATGTGATCCAGAACCCTAAGTTTCAATTTCTCATTTTCTTTCTTTCTGGATAAGCAGTCAAGATGCTGGAGGGATACGTGCCTCCAAATCAATTAAATCGCTGCCGTGCGCCTCTGAAAATAACCAGAAACTTTTCTTCAATATTA